>CANXYC011745518.1:0-11149 GCA_948193065.1 Aleurites moluccanus
CCTAGTAATTTGGGAATTTTCTTTAATATAAGTATAAGTAATGTAAGTTTATATTAAATAGTATCTAAATGGAAATTAATTGGATATGTAGAGTCAATAATGAATAAGAGATGCGATGGATACCATAAGAGATAAGGCAAAGAATCAAGGATAAAAGAAAAGGGAAATGTTCAAGTTAGTAGCAAGGTGAGTAATGTATACATCATTATGCATACTCATGTTTTGATTTGTTAACCCAATGAGTATGTTTCCTTCTTGATTAAATTCCACTTATTATTTTTAATCATTCTTTGATCTTCTTAAAGATTAAAATTTATCCATATTTATTGATTGCTATTGATATTGAAATGTTTATTGTGTACTGATTGATAAGTAAACCCATGAATTGAAAGCCATTGTACCGAAATATTCTTATTGATAATTGAACTGTTTGTTATTGGACTGACTGATATCTGGATGCCATTGTTGCTTATGGTATCCCTCGTTATTGACCCTGATATGATTTGACAGAGCTACCAATCCAACAAGGTAGTCGGGAAATACTGTCGGCGATGTGTATATTGTATTACTGATACCCTAGCTAGGAGGGGTTATGGTCCTGGCCATAGGGTCTGATCAGCCTTGTGCTCACTGATACTGATATGATACCGAAGACCTACATGGTCCATACTGATACGGATTACTGGAGATTGTATGATTTTTTTTCATACAGTCCATCTCTTTATCTATCTTTCCATATGATACCGAGCCTATGTTTATCCTTGGCTATACTGTAACCGATATTGATTCCAAACTCATATCTTATTGCTTACCATTGATATTTTATCACCATATACTTATATCTCATATATAATGATGTATACATGCTCATTGAGTATTTTATACTCACCAAATTGTGATTTTTAATTTTTGCAGGGATGAGATAGAGAAAACTGATTCCAAGTCAATTTTTTTTCGACTTGGGATGTCAAGTATATCGAGGTAGAATTGTATTTGTTAAAGGTCATAGTGACAATTCTTAGAGCTCCATGGTGTTGTGTATAATTGGATGATTGCGTATTATAATAATGTATGAACAGTGAAATATTTAATATTACAGTGACATTCAAAATGTAATGTATAATGCATAATGCATAATGATTGAAAATGTCAATGATAATAAAGTGATAAAGATAGTGACAGAGGTAAATGATAAAATAAAATTTACATGTTTTGAAAAATATTTAGAAGTGCTATGTATGACTATTGAACTGTGAAGTTGAAATTATTGGGAGTGTAAAATAAATTTTAGTGCAGGCCGTGTAATTTTTTAGAGACCCGGTTTTAGGTCAGGAATAAGGTTAAAATTACGAAGAAAAAGCTGGCAAATTTTCTGTAAAATTTATAAGTAATAATAGGATTTAAGTATTGATTAATGAATTAATATTGATTGAATGATTGACAAATAGATTGTTCATAGGTTCTACAGGTTTCCGGTGACTTTAAGTCTATCCGCGCCCTAAGACCATCACGGCCCGAAAGTGGGTCATGATAGAGGTGGTATCAGAGCTAAAGTTTATAATATGTGTAATAGGTATCAATAAGTTAATAAGTGTATCACGGAGCATAGAATTTCCATCTCGTCATTTGAAGTTATCTGTTAATATAGCTATCAGCGTTATCCGTTATGAACTCCTTCCTCTACTTAATGTATATATATATAAATATATGTAATATAGAGAGAGAGTGCTTGATAAGAATTGATAAAAAGTGATAAGTAAATTGAAAGTGAATGAGAATTTAAAATGACTAAATTAGATTACTGTCAGTTAATATTGAATTACTTAGGCAATATGATTGTAATAACTAAATTAGTAGCTAAGTAATGATTTAGAGAAATGTAAGATTACTTAGCTACTAATTTAGCATGCATACATCATTATATATGAGATATAAGTATATGGTGATAAAATATCAATGGTAAGCAGTAAGATATGAGTTTGGAATCAATATCGGTTACAGTATAGCCGAGGATAAACATAGGCTCGGTATCATATGGAAAGACAGATAAAGGGATGGACTGCATGAAAAGAAATCATACAATCTCCAGTAATCCGTATCAGTATGGACCATGTAGGTCTCCAGTATCATATCAGTATCAGTGAGCATAAGGCTGATCAGATCCTATGGCCAGGACCATAACCCCTCCTAACTAGGGTATCAGTAATACAATGTGCACATTGTCGACAGTATTTTTCCACTACCTTGTCGGATCGGTAGCTCTGCCAAACCATATCAGGGTCAATAACGAGAGATACCATAAGTAACAATGGCATCCAGATATCAGTCAGTCCAATAACAAACAGTTCAATTACCAATAAGAATATTTCGGTACAATGGCTTTCAATTCACGGGTTTACTTATCAATCAGTACACAATAGGCATTTCAATATCAATAGCAATCAATAAATATGGATAAATTTCAATATTTAGGAAGATCAAAGAATGATTAACAATAACAAGTGGCATTTAATCAAGAAGGAAACATACTCATTGGGTTAACAAATCAAAAATGAGTATGCATAATGATGTATACATTACTCACCTTGCTACTCTATCTTGAACATTTCCCTTTTCTTTCATCCTTGATTTTTTGTCTTATCTCTTATGGTATCCATCACATATCTTATTCATTCTTGACTCTATATATCCAATTAATTTCCATTTAGATACTATTTAATATAAACTTACATTATTTATACTTATATTAAAGAAAATTCCCAAATTACTAGGGTTTTCTGTACAAAATTCTTTACTGACAACCTGTGTTCTATTACTCATATCTCTCTCTACAATTATCCAATTGCTTCGATTCTTACTCCTAATTAAACTTAACACATAAGGTTATAACATATCCAAATTTCACATTAAAATCATTACTACACAATTTATGGTGTTAATTTAAATTTAGGCTTATAACCAGCCCTGTTACCCTGCATTCTGCCTGAAAATCCTATTCTGGCAGATTATGTTCTTTTTCTAATAACTCAATCAATACTTAATAAATTTCTGTAATTCATTTTCATATTAAACATATACACATAAAATTATAACATATCCAAATTTTATAATTTTTGGATCACTGTACAATTATTAGTGAATTTCCAAAATTAAATTATTGCCCTGAAATCTCTATCCAAACATGCCATGTTTCTATGCCTATAATAAATTTCGTACTCATCCAACTACAAAACCATTTTACAATAATTTAGATAACACATAAATTATCATTTTTCATGTTTAACACTTTCTCTAATTCAGATTTTAAGGTCTTCAAATTAATATAATTTTATAACCTATGTTCTGTTAAATAGTCATTCCTGGCACTCTATACTTATGACCTAATATATCATAAACCAAAATTCCAATTGCAAAATAATTTTACATGATTATATATAAGATATAAATGAACACTTTTTATGTTGAAAACATCTTCTAATTCTGTATCTATCATTATGTATAATAAAAACACAGTAGCATTTTTCCATAACCTTAATTCCAGACCAGTCACAGTTTTTACCCAATAACTCTTTCCTCACTTCGAATTTTCCAAATTACTTTTACAGAAGTATAATTTACACATTTATATACAACTTTTATGTTTTAACTATCCTCAAATTAAATCATTAAAATTTCATAATAATAGCCTCAATTTACTGCCTCAAAACAGAATTCAGAAACTACATTAACCCTAGCTCATTCTTAACATTTTTAGCTTAATTACCTCAATTATTTGCCAAATCAAACCTTAGAAATCTTAAATACAATCAAATAAATAAGTTTAGAAGGCTTTACCTTAAACTTGCACCATGGAATTCCTTCTCCTTTTTGTTCCACCAAATAGCTCACATAATCTCCATCAATTTTCTCTTCTTCCTCTTCTTTCTCTCATCTTTTCCTATCAAATTTTGGTTGATTTTCTTTGGAAAGGAATAGAAAATATTTTGGTGCTCTCTTCTCTTTTGGGGTTGGGCCACTCCCTCTCTATAATAGCCATTCTTTTTTTCTTTTCCGTACACCAAAACCAATTTGAATTTAATGAAGAAAATGGAAAATTCTAGACTTGCTACATGTTTTCTTCCTATTGGTATAAAAGAAAAAAATTACTTAATAATAACAAAAATCAATTGTTGACTCATCATGGACGACCACCCCTTTTGATTTCTCTAAAATTTTTGTTCGATTCAATTGGTGGGTCCCACATCTTTGTTTAATTGCACTTCTGACCCAAAATTTTTTTTATTTGTATTTTTGACCTTAAAACTTTCTGTAATTTATTCTGACTATTCTGATTATATTCAACCTCAAGTGTGGAGAGTGAAATATCTTATTTTAAATTATTTTATCATTTAAAAATAGTTCTGGGTCATTTCTGGATCCCAGATAGTTGATTTCCAAAATTGCCCTTAAAGTTTCCTTTATTTACAAATTTTGCCATTATTCTTATTTTCAGTGTTTCAAAATATTTTTCAACTCTTTCTTTTCATCAAAATTTCACATAAAATTAACTTATTTAATCCTCCCAAATTTGGGTCAGAAATTCTAAAATTAGCCGAACTGCTATTTTCCGGGCAGTGTTTTCGACACCGACGATTTCCGGAAAAGTTTTGTATTTGTTTTCTAACTGTGTCTCTAAAATTATTTTCTATCATTTCAATACTTTTAAACCATAAACTGAGAATCAATTCATGCATACAAGATGGGGCTTCCTAGGGTATTATAAATAGTTTTTGCAGTCTGAATGACTTTTGGATAAGAAAGTGGTCCTCTTAGCTTGTTTAGGAATAACCTCCAAGCTTCTTCTTCAGTAAGATTATTCACTGGGATTTTCTCTTGGCAACTCATCTTGCAATAAACATCTAATGAACGAGTTGTGAGAATCAACTTGCAACCACTCACTCTGACAAGTAGTCCAAAGTAGTCATTTTGGTAAAACAAAAGAAGCCATTTTGACAACTAATGATGACACTACTATTAAAATATAGGAATATAAATCAAATAATGAACAAAGTTTGAATTAATTTCAGTATTTATTTCATTATAATAATTTTATAATTCCATTTTCTTTAATAAAAACATATATATTGTCACAACGTTTCTTCTAAGCGAGAGAACTTGGTTTGGCAATGCAAGTTTCTTAGGATCCATTAGATTATTCAAATAATTTATATAAAATAAATTATTAACCTCTTAAAGCGCAATAATTGATCCATTGATTTGTGTTACTGATCTAGAATCTAATTACGAATGGAAAGGATCCTAAGCCACAGTTTATGAGCCACTGATATCTCTTTACTTGTTCACCACAGTGATTTTTAGGGAGAATAAATACACACACACACACATAAAGCTTTTTCTCTCTTTTTTTTTTTCTTCTCTGTGGAGAACCACTAGAGAATTCTTTTCTATTTTTCTGTAGATTAGAATTCTTTCTATTTTTCTGTAAATTAGAGTTCTTGGATAGAGATAATATTTCAACTAATGCTCGGGCATAGCTTTTACGTAATTGCATGGTTTGTTACTTTTCTCAAAGTCAGGACATGGGGACTAACAAATTACAAATTTCTCATGTTATCCACGGGTTAAATTATATATTATATATATATAATTAACACTATAAGATTTATAACACAATTAATATAAATATAAAAATTAACGCAATTTAATAAGATTTATATTTTAATGTTATAACACAATTTACTTAAAATTAAATATAACATTTAGTAAAAAAAAATTAATATAAATATATTTTAGCATGTAAATTTAGTCCAATTATTTGAGTGATTTTATGGTTTATCAAAATTTTTAATACTAGTTATATTCTCATCTTTATCATTGAAATTTTTCTAATATTATATATTTGAAAGTCTCAAGCAAAAACCAAGTGAAATCCATATTCGAGCCCATAAATAAGTACTAAATAGTTCTAATAATAAATATGATAATATTAATTTTATTAAAAAATAAATTATTTAATGAAATTAGTTATTTTTATTATTTTATATCGGATCATTAGGTCAAATCATCATACAGTGTAGATTGATCCGTGATTTATATCATTTAATTCTATTTATTTATAAATTATCTGCTAATTTAATCAAGTTATATATAGAAGAATTTGAATCGAGGCATCATATCATATTAGAATTTGTCACATCTATATTTTGGCATAAAATAATTATGATTTGAGTTTTGCATGTATAAATGAAAATTTCTCCTGCACTAATTTTTTTATTATTTTTTATACGATTATAATTATTTTATATGCACAAATATATATAATATTAAAAAATTTTAATAAGATGGAATTTAAACCGTCTTGTTTGTGTTAGGTTAGTTTAGCTTAAATCAGAAAAGAATTTGAAAATTAAAAAAAAAAAAAAGTTACAACTTGCAGTGAAAGATTCCAAGATTTTGATTATGGGTATTGGTTATGGTAGGCTGCGTTTTGTCTGACTTTTGTTCAAAGGTGAGTGCTCTCCCCAGATATTGTATCTGGTTTTGATTTAGGCTTTGGCCTCCCTTTCTTATAAAAATGGTGAGTGCTCTCAGATGCGAGTGTTGTTATGTGGTGTTTAAAGGAATGGGAAAGTTAAATTTCTTAAAAGATGCACTATGAAAATGCTGGAGAAGTTTATGTCTTGCCTTACGCGCTTACAAATGTAGTGAAAACTCACCTTTGCTTTTTTCCATTTGTATGTTGACTATAACTAATCAAATGATAGATTAACTCTAAGATCTAAACTCTAAGAAAATAACTTAATAAATTATATGAAAATTAAAACATATTCCATGCATCAATCATAATAATTCAAATAATAATTAAACTCTAAGCTATTTTTACTGTAGCTATCTTTCTACACATCTAATTTTTGGCTTCTAGTTAAGCTAGTAATTGAATGTGGGTTAGTCTTCTTTGCTTAGGCTGTTTTTAGGTCCTTAATCACCTTCTTGTATTTTTGTTTAATCTTCTGCAGTGTTAACTTGGTCTAACTTCTCTTATCAAATAATAATAATAATAATAATAATAATTAGGGTTGCGCATGGTTCGGTTCGTTTCAAAAATTTTTAACCAAACTGAAATTTCTTGGATTAAAAAATAAAATCCCCGATCTCAAACTGAATAAAAAAAATATTGTACCGAATTATCTTAAAAATTTGATACGGTTCGAGTCGGGTATTCGATTATAATTATGAGATTTTTTATTTAATTCAGTTATTCGGATATTTAGTTAGAATTCAGATATTTTTATCCGTAATCACTTGTATTTTTGTTTAATTTATTATTATTATTATAACAATGATAATACAACTATTAATTTTATGACATTAAAACTCAAATTTAAGACTATTCAGTTTCAACATAAATTCAGCAACAATCAACCAAAAGCCTTCAACTTTTATAATTAAGAGAAGACGACAAAGTAAAAAAAGCACAGCACATGGATAATTGTTCTCTTCATCGATCTCTGATAGAATATCCATTCCACCTTTCGATAGCTCAGATGAATCTACCATGTTGGTCGCGGGGCCGTTGATCAGCTTGATTTTTCCGGCACGAATACTGTCATCATATAGAAACCAAAATTAATGACATGGGTTGTTCTGGTTTGGAGTGAAAGATAACATTATTTTGGTTAGCTAAAAAGGAAAAGAAATAAAATGAAAGGAGAAAAAATTACATTTCCTCGTTTAAGTTTTAGGATAAAGAAATTTCTCTCCACTTTGAGAAAAAATGGGGAAATTAAAAATTAAAAGATATGGAAAATGAAAATTATAAAAATACATTTCTTTTACTAATTATTTTTTTTAAGGTTAAAATAATAAATTTTTCTTCTTCCATTCAGCAATTAGAATATCCAAACAATATAAAACAAATTAGAATTCTTTACTTTTCTTTTCTCTTCATTTATCTTGTTTAATTTCCTTTCATTTCTCTGCACAATTAGTGCATCAAACATAGTTCTGTATCTTCTTCTTCTTCATTCTTCTGCACTTCATCTTCTGTTCTTAATTCTTAGTTGACATTCTCAGCTTTTATTGGATCCCAATTGATTCCGTAAATCAACGTCCATAACCCCATAAAACAAACATTAAAGTAGAACAAAACTAAAAACCCAAAAGACATTAGAATGAAAATAAAAAAAAGTCCGTCAAAACATCATTAGAATGATATCAATTACACTAAAAGTTACTAAACTAAGTCTTACCCGGATTTTCGTGCTGAAATTTCTTTTTTCCCGTTTTTCTTTATACCTCTGGAGTATTTTTTGTCTATTTTCAGCAGATGAACACCCTTCTGTCATTGTTGCCGCATCATTCAAAGTACTTATTGGAGATGTCGACAAAATATCTGGGGTAGAGAAATTTGAGCCGTTCTGTACTGGTTGATTGTTTGGACATTGGTGGTTTTGATTGGGGAATTCTTGTTTAGGCTCATAATGACTCTCATCATGGGAAGATATGCGGGGAAATTGGTGAAGTCCATCACTAAAACAATTCACTGAGTGTACCTGAAAAGGATAAAAGGATGAACTGTCATCAAATATGGACAGAGAGTTGGAAGATTGGATATATACCAAAAGCAAAAACATATATGCTAAAAAGAACAAGGCAAAGAAAACACAAGAATGGAAGCTTGGATATATTCTAAAACATGAGCTAACTAACCAATACGGAAAAGGAAGAAAAACTACGAAAAAAGAACGTAGCAACATTCAAATCTTCAATCAGATAGAGCAAAGAACCTTATTTGTGTGACTGGCAGCCAGAAGGTTGTTTTCATGTGAGCCCATGGATTGGACTTGATGATAATTCAGAAACTCCATATGTACCGTCTCATTAAGTTGGGAAATATCTAGAAAAGGATTAAAAGATGAAGCTTCATCAAACATAGATAGAGAGTTGGAAATGTCCCCTTAGCAGCTATCACTGGCAGATTTCCCAAAAGACATTTTTGAAGCCTTATAATTAAGGAGTAATGGTAATTAAACTTGAAAGAGATTTGCAAAAATTGCAGGAAAAAGAGGTTATCTTCTAAAAAGAACAAGAAAAAAGAAAACCTTAAGTAAAAAAAAACTAAGAATGAAAGATTGGATACTAAACATAAAAATTCCTACACATAATTAATACTAAAGTATGAAAAAGTTCAAATGATAATGTGAATGATCATAGGCAAGGGTATCTCCATGTCGAACAGTTCAGTTAAAATGATCGTGTGAATGATCATTGGCAAGGATATGTCCATTTCCCACTTGAGGTTTATAAAACCACTTAAAAGAACAGTAAAAGAAATGCCAAGGAATTAATTTGCAGTTGGTTTCACTGGCTGAGAATAAAAGATGAAAATAAGTAAATATATATTACTAACTTTAATTTCCCATCATGCTAAATTTTGAATTTTCCTCACAAAATTTTTTTCTTTAATTATTTATATATGCCTTGTGGAATAATATAAAAATTATTTATAATTTTTTTTTCCATATATAAATAACTTTCTCAAACACTTAATTTATATGAAATTATATTATCAATTATTTTTTAAATAATTTCATTTCTATAAATTTCAATAAAAAAAATTATTATAGATTATTATTATTTTTTTTAGTTGATACATATATAATAAATTTAATTCATATAATTTCTCTATATTCATGTTCAAATTAATAAAATAATAATTATAATTTATATATAAAAAAATATTTTAAGAAAATACAAATTAAATAAAAAAAATATCAGAATTCATGCAAAGTGCAAACTTATCTTGATTAGTTCAAGATAAAGCATGAAGTCATTTTAGGACTGAGTGTTAGTGAATGTTGGAGTTCAATGGTTAAAAATGTTAAATCTCTTTCCAATGCAATGCTAAAATAAAAGACAATTTAATTTTTGTATCTTAAATATTATTATTTTCTTAATTAAGTACGGTCTAATCATCTTTTAACCCCTGAAGTACCTAATAATTAACATATAAAAATTAATCACCTTATTATTATTAATTTTTTAATATTAGAATATGCTTCGGTTTTAGCAAATAAACTTAAAAAAATAAAATAAAATAATCAAATATAATGGACGCATGTGACAAAAGTAGGATTGTTTTCAATCATACCACTTTTAATCAAAATGGGATTATAGTTATACGCATAAATAAAATGAGATTACTTGTATGAATTTTAGTAGCCAGTGATTATAGATGTTTGTTTCCAAGACTCGGACTTGTATCACAAGTTGTCTTGCCTGTAATTGACTATTAAAAATAATAATAATAAAGCATCATTTTTTACTGATTAATTGGAGCATAACCATTAAAGTTGTCAGAAGGAGAGAGAAAGAGAGTCTTGATTTCTGAATGTGATCACCATTAGCACTCCTCTCCTCCTATAAATGGAGAAAGAATGTCCAGTTTGAAAAGACTAAAATAGCCTAAATTGTTTTTAGTTTAAGCTTCAATAATATTGTTTTTTTTTTTTGGCTAAAAAATAGTGAAGAATGATGCTGAATACTACCATCTGGTGTGTCCACACAGAACACTTACATATATATATAAACAACAGGAGAAGATCTTAATTTTGTTTCATTTAATAATAACAAGGTAATGGGATCACATGGTTTTTCTCTCCCTCTATGTTGGCATAATCTCAAATCCTATTCGCAATATTAATTGATCTTCTATTTTTGCAATCAAAAAGTCTAATTAATTTTTTTAATATATTATTTAATAAATGAGAGTTTTGAATTTAATTAAATTTCCTTACAACGTTGAGAATTCACATTAATTATGATTTCGAGTTTGAAACCTTTTGTATGCGGTAATTAGTATTTAAAGAGTCAAAACTCTTAAAAATGATATCTATAACTCGAATCCAGACTAGTTAACAGTGATCGGATACAGAATAATTAAAAATAAAAAAAAAATTATGTCTATTATCATATCTAGAATTAACTAAGTATTTATATTGAGTAGAATATTTGTCAATTTGTACTCATCATACTATATGAACCCATCTTATCATTGATGAATAAGAAATTAATTCTCTTTATATATATATATATATATATATATATATATATATATATATATATATATATATATAAATTTGTATAAAAT
>CANXYC011745601.1:0-11371 GCA_948193065.1 Aleurites moluccanus
AATTCTTTATAATATCCATTTAAATGATCTTTCTATTCCGAAATATTGTACTGTGCAACCATATATTGACATTTCCATGTTATTCTCAAGCAAATGATAAATTTATCCTATGTAATTATTATGTATGTGAAAATGGCTTGGTTTTTCTTCCTTGAACCAAACCATATAAGACCTATTGTTATCTTGAATGATTTCATGTTATATATTGATGGTTTTGCGACCAATATTATTATTACTTGTGAAACACAAGCTATATGAACCGTAATATGTATATGGATAGAATGCTTTTCCATATGAGGGTAAATTCATTGGTCCATCGTGCACTTTGGGAACCTAGCTGATAGAGTTTTTACCAGTGTTCCACCTAGAGGGGACTATGAGCTCTAGGCATATTCCTGGCCAAGCATATGTTTGCAATAAGGTAGCAAGGCTACTGATGCGCTCTGTTGTGATAGGTAGCAAGGTTACTGATGCACTCTGCAGTTCTATCATACGATTTGACAGTGCTATTCGATTGTGAGCACTTATGTTCTTATAAACATAACCTTATGATAATCCTTATTCATGATCCTTTGGCTTGACTTTTACCATGCATGTTTATATCTTACCGAGTTGAAGGCTCACTCCTTTTCTGTGGATTTCAGGTGATAGTGTAGCTCGAGAGGGAGCTAATATAGAAGACAGAGCTTCTTGATTCATTCCTTAAAGAAGACTCTATGTAATTATTTTGAGATACATATATATGTATATATATAATATTCATCAGTTGTATTATGGTTTTGTATGTATAAGTAGTATACTCTAGAGCTCCGTAATTAGATGTTGAGGGTGAATTATTTTGATGTTTAAATTGATACAATTAGGCTGCCCTTGTTCCTTATTGATGTAGGATGTATCTTTTGATCGGTAAGAAATAAGATAAAATCATATGCAATGAATGTAAGTGTACAATTGGTTAATTCATGAATCATAGAAATGAATATTTATAATGATATCTATTTATGGTGTGGATATGTATTGTGTATGAGATCTAGGATATGAGTATTCTACTGGTTTATGGTGGCCTTATACCTACCCTTGCCTTAGGATAGTCGCACCACGGGAGTTAGGGTGTGATAGAGGTGGTATCAGAGCTATAGGTTTATAATCCTTAAGATAGAAAATGGATAGATGTGCATGAGCCTAGTATAAGTGTTGATTAAGATAATTATGGAGCATAGGATTCATGTCTTGTCCATATTGTGTTTTCCTTTGGTATATATATCCGTGTTAAGTGTGCGTAGTATGTCTGATCTTGTTTGTTCTTCTTATCAGTATCGAGATGCCTCCTCGCTGTGGTAGAGGATGAGGTCGAGGTCGTCCTAGGTGAGATTTGCCTTCTGAAGAAGGTTATGTGGGCAGAAATGGAGGAGATGAAGTTCCTCCTATGCCACCAGTAGATGTGGCTAATATGGCTTAGCAATTGGAACAGTTGCAAAGTAACTATACAATGATAGCTGAGTTCATTACTCAGCAAAGACAACAGTAGGTACCTCCAGTACATGCTCTTGAGATTCCTGTTCCTCCAACAGTTCCACCACCCGCTGTACATCAAGAGGAAGAGGTATCATTCGAGAGATTTCTTAAGCTTAAGCCCTCAGAGTATAGAGGTGAGGTGGATCCTACAGATTTCCTAGAAGAAATTGAAGAGAAGGTACAGATTTTGCGGATTCCCGATAGAAGAGTTATAAAGTTTGTGGGCTACTTGATGAAAGTTGAGGCCAAGGATTGGTTCAAGAGAAGTATTTCTGGTATGCTTCGGGAGAATGAAGATCTTTCTTGGGAGAGATTCAAGTAATTGGTGCTGAATGAATTTTTTCCAGAGAGCGTGAGAGAAGCTAAATCTATGGAGTTTGAAAGATTGGTTCAGACACCTGGTATGAGTGTTTCAGAGTACGCCAGGAAGTTCAGTCAGTTAAGCAAATTTGCTCCAGCTATGGTGCCTAAAGAAGCGACACAGATTCAGAGATTTTGTAGAGGATTAGTGGCTCCCCTGTTTAAATTCCTAGGTACTATTGAGTTTGATTCTTACTCTAAGCTGATGGATAAGGCTAGGGTAATTGAGAATAGGGAGATGGAAGCTAGATCCGAAAGAGTTGAAAAGAAGATTTTTAAAGCAGGCAGTTCTTCTAAGCAAGAAAGTGGAATGAAAAATATAGGAGTGACTCATCAGTTAGCTTCTAGGAGTGGGTATACAGAATCTTTAGAGAGGATACAACAGAGTTGGACTACTCCTAGACCCACTTCTCAGATGAGCCATGGTTCAGCTAGCTTTGCACCATCCAGGACTCCTAAACCTTTGTATTCTACATGTAGTAAATTCCATAGTGGCCTTTGTCGTTATGCATCAGGAGCATGCTTTAGGTGTGGACAGCAAGGTCATTTGCTCAAAAATTATCCAGAATTATCCCTTGGAGGTAGACCTCAGGCTTCTCAGACCACAGTTCAGATGAATAGGGAGAGGAGTATTAGTCAACAGCCAAGTGTAGGCCGAGGCATTTTGGGCAGGACTTTTGAGGCTGGTAGAGGGTTGATTCAGCATATGGCTCAGGCTTCGGAATCAATTCCCATGGGTAGAGGCAGAGGCAGAGTTTTTGCTATAGCACAGCATGAGGCCCCGGCATCTAACACGGTTGTTATAGGTATTCTTCCTATCCAAGCTTTGAATGCTAGAGTATTGTTTGATTCAGGGGCTACGTATTCCTTCGTGTCATCATGTTTTGCTAAGAAATTGCTTGTGCCCTGTGAGTTGCTTGACATTGTGTTGGTTGTTTCTACTCCTTTGGAGGAAGAGATTGAAATTCAAAATTTTTATCCCTCATGTGTGGTCAGTATAGGTGGCAAGAACTTGAATGTAAATTTGATTGAATCGCCTGTATTGGAATTTGATGTGATTTTGGGCATGGACTGGTTGTCCAAGCACTATGCTACCATAGATTATAATGGGAAGAAGATAATTTTCAAGTTAGCTTCAGGTGAGGAATTTGAATTTCAAGGGGAGAGAAGCGAAGCACCTTATAATCTGATATCAGCCCTAGGGGCAAAGAGATTGATGAGGAAAGGATGCCAAGGATATTTGGCTTATGTCCGAGATACTCAAAAGGAAGTAAAAGAATTGGAGCAGATTCCTATTGTTAATGAGTTTCCGGATGTTTTTCCTGAAGAGTTACCTGGTCTGCCACCAGATAGAGAGATAGAATTCGGTATTGAGTTGCCATCTGGCACAAATTCGATCTGTATTCCTCCATACCGTATGGCACCAGTGGAATTGAGAGAGTTAAATACTAATTACAAGATTTGCTTGACAAAGGATTCATCTGACCCAGCAGTTCACCATGGGGTGCACCTGTACTCTTTGTGAATAAGAAGGATGGTTCTATGAGACTATGTATAGATTACAGGCAGCTCAATAAGTCAACTATCAGGAATAAGTATCATTTGCCAAGAATAGATGATTTCTTTGACCAATTGCAAGGTGCAAGTCATTTCTCCAAGATAGACTTGAGGTCGGGTTATCATCAGTTGAGAATTTGGAATGAGGATATATCGAAGATAACTTTTTGGACTAGATATGGACACTATGAGTTCTTAGTATTGCCATTTGGACTAACTAATGCACCAGCCGCATTCATGGACTTGATGAATAAGGCGTTCAAGCCATTTCTGGAAAAGTTTGTCATTGTATTCATTGATGACATTCTTGTGTATTTTAGGAGTAAGAAAGAACATGAAGATCACCTTAGAATTGTGTTGCAGACTTTAAGAGAGCACCAACTATTTGCTAAACTTTCAAAATGTGAGTTTTGGCTTGAGAAGGTGGGATTTCTAGGGCACATAGTGAGCAAGGATGGGTTTGAAGTTGATCCTAGAAAGGTGGATGCAATTCTTAGTTGGCCTAAACCCATAAATATTTCAGAAGTTAGAAGTTTCTTGGGTTTAGCTGGGTATTATAGGAGATTTGTTGAAGACTTCTCCAAGATTGCAGCTCCTTTAAGCAAGCTTACTCAGAAGCAAGTAAAATTCCTATGGACGAATGCTTGCGAAGAGAGTTTCCACAAGTTAAAGACTTGTCTCACCACGACACCTATCTTAGCTTTGTCGTCTGGTGAAGAAGGATATGCAGTGTATTATGATGCATTGAGGGTAGGGCTTGGTTGTGTGCTTATGCAACATGGTAAGGTGATAGCCTATGCTTCTGGACAGTTGAGAAAGCATGAGGTGAATTACTCTACACATGATCTTGAGATGACTGCAGTTGTGTTTGCCCTGAAAATATAGAAACATTATATGTATGGAGAGAAATGTGAGATTTTCACAGATCATAAGAGTTTGAAATATATATTTCAGCAAAAAGATCTTAATCTTAGGCAAAGAAGGTGGGTTGAATTGCTTAAGGATTATGACTGTGAAATCTTATACCATCCAGGAAAAGCTAATGTAGTGGCAGATGCATTGAGGGAAACTTAGCCTATATCCAAGTGTGTAGAAGATCATTAGTAAGGGAAGTGCAGGGATTGTGTGATATGAGAATTAGTTTGGATTTGTCAGAATCAGGAGTGCTTTTAGCGTATTTTCAAGTCAAGCTGATTCTCATTGATCAAATAATAGAAGCTCAAGACAGAGATCCTCAGTTGGTGAAGTTAAAGAATAATGTGAGATTAGAAAAACTCCAGGATTTACGGTGACTGATGACATGTTAAGACATGGTAGCAGGCTGTGTGTTCCGGCAGTTGATGGTTTGAGGGATATGCTTCTTAAGGAAGCACATCATGCTAAGTATAACGTATATCCAGGTGCAATGAAGATGTACCATGACATTAAGGATTCCTGTTGGTGGAGTGGAATGAAAAAAGATGTTGCATAATATGTAGCTAAATGTCTAACTTGTCTGTAAGTCAAGTTCAAGCATCAAAAACCTTCGGGACTACTTCAACAATTGCCATTGCCAGAATAGAAATAGGAGAGGGTGACTATGGATTTTGTGGTTGGATTTCCAAGAACTTCAAGAGGCCATGATTCAATATGGGTTATTATTGATAGATTAACCAAGTTGGCTCATTTCTTGCCAAATCAAGACGATTTATACGACTTCCCAATATGCACAGATTTATGTTGATGAGATTGTCAAGCTCCATGGAGTTCCAGTTTCGATCATCTCAGATAGAGGTGCTCAGTTCACCTCTAGCTTTTGGTAGAAATTTCAAGAGTGCTTGGGTACACAGCTTGATTTCAGCATAACATTTCATCCGCAAACAGATGGACAATCAGAAAGGACCATCCAAACTCTAGAAGACATGCTGAGAATGTGCATTCTGGACTTTAGAGGAAATTGTGATACTTATTTGCCTTTGATAGAATTTTCCTACAACAATAGCTACCATTCCACGATCCAGATATCTCCTTATGAGGCTTTGTATAGCAGAAAATGTAGATCTCTCTTGTGTTGGGATGAGGTTGGAGGTAAGTATATTGAAGGACTAGAATTGATAAAATATATTCCATTAATCCAAGAGAGATTAAAAACATCTTTTAGTCGTCAAAAGAGTTATGCTGATCCAAAGAGAAAAGATATTCAGTTTTTCATTGGAGATCTAGTGTTTTTAAATATCTCACCAATGAAAGGGGTTCTACGGTTTGGCAAGAGAGACAAGCTATCTCCACGATTTATTGGACCCTTTGAGATTTTGAGCAAGATTGGAAAGGTTTCATGCAAGTTATCCTTGCCGCCTAGCATGGATAGTGTACATTCGATATTCCATGTGTCGATGCTTCGGAAGTATGTCTCCGACCCTTCTCATGTGCTGCAAGTTTTGGTGGTGGATTTCCAATAAGACTTGACATATGAAGAGATTTCAATTGCCATTGTGGACAAAATGATCAAGAGGCTAAGAAATAAAGATATATCAATGGTTAAGGTCCTATGGAGGAATCAAGCTATAGAAGAGTGTACTTAGGAAAGTGAGCAGAGCATGCAAGTCAAGTACCCTTATTTATTTCAGGTTCAAGGTAAGCTCTTTAAAATTCGAGGACGAATTTAATTAAGGGGGGAGAATGTAATACCTGTTACATTTTTTATTATTTTACTGTATGTTATTGAGATGTTGCGAATAGATTAAGGTTTTGGAGAATTTTAGGATTTTGTTTGTAGGAATAATTTGGAAAAAGTGTAAATCATAAGAGTTATAGATTTATATTTTTCTTTAAGTTTGCAAACCAATTTCGCAAGATTATGTGTGTGAGCAGATTTTTATTTCCTGCAGTAAGCTTGAGTTTGTGGTTTATTCTGAGATGTGGAGACTGAGGAAAGTCTGGATGTAATTTAGAAATTTAACATGAATGGTATAGATCTCTTTTTGATATGAATGTTAGATATGTTGGATCCTAAGTGTCTATTTTAAGTGACGAAGAGAATGGAGGAGTTTGGATGCCTGTAGCTCGTTTGCGAGATGGGTTAGTGTGAGTTGGCAAAGAAGGTTTCCAGCTTGGCAAATATAGGTAGTGCGAGCTGGCTCCTCAATTTCAAGATGGATGGAGGCTAATCGAGGTGGAAATTGCCGAAGTGGCATTCTGCAAAGAGGAATTATGCGAAGTGGGATTGACGAGGTGGAATTGCCGAAGTGGCATTCTACGAGGAGGAATTATGCGAAGTGGGATTAGCGAGGTGGAATTGCCGAGGTGGCATTCTGCAAGGTGGAATTGCCAAAGTGGCATTGTGCGAGGAGGAATTATGTTAAGTGGGATTGGCGAGGTAGAATTGCCAAAGTGGCATTGTGTGAGGAGGAATTATGTTAAGTGGGATTGGCGAGGTAGAATTACCGAAGTGGCATTCTGCGAGGAGGAATTATGCGAAGAAGGATTTGGCGAAGTGAGTTTGGCGAAGAGAGTTTGGCGAGGTGAGGAATTGGCAAAGTGAGGTTGGCGAAGAGGGAATTGGCAAATTGGGATTTGTGAGGCAATGGCTTATTTAAAGGGAGAAGCAGTAACCATTTTCTCACGATAACTTCTTCCCTTTTGTTTCTTTCTTCTTCATTTCTTCTCTTATCTCTATCTAATCTATGCCATTTGTTTTCTAGTGCATTAATACTCGGAGTTAATGCAATAGATCATTAATTTATCGCATTCAAGGCATCATATCATAATTACTAGCTCCGATCCTTCTAGAACTGACTTTTGGGGAAAATAAGGTAATTTCTCCAAATTTCATTTTTCTTTTAGATTAAGATTTCTGGTAGTTAAGAATAATTAATTATGAGTGCATAACACCTTTTATGAGCATTAAGGCTACAAATTTTGAGTAATAGGGAAGATATCAGAAATTATGAAATTTGACGAATAGTGATGTGAACAATAAGTATATTCAATTTTTCCAGATTTACTGTAAGGAATGAATTAAATTAATGATAGTAAAGAATAATAGAGACTATAAGATAGTTAAATTTTTAGGAAACATATTATATAATATTAATTGAGGAAACCCTAATTTTTAGTATTTGGGAAAATATCATAGGAGATGAGGACTCAAGAAATTAGAGGAGATTCATTGAATGTACCAGTGATTAAGAAAGATTCAAGGATAAAATTCTTGAGGTAAGTATAAACATGATATATTGCACACTGTTCTTGAAATTGAATGTTCAATTCTTCATAATATCCATTTAAATGATCTTTCTATTCCGAAATATTGTACTGTGCAACCATATATTAACATTTCCATGTTATTCTCAAGCAAATGATAAATTTATCCTATGTAATTATTATGTATGTGAAAATGGCTTGGTTTTTCTTCCTTGGACCAAACTATATAAGACCTATTGTTATCTTGAATGATTTCATGTTATATGTTGATGGTTTTGTGACCAATATTATTATTACTTGTGAAACATAAGCTATATGAACTGTAATATGTATATGGATATAATGCTTTTCCCAATGAGAGTAAATTCATTGGTCCATCGTGCACTTTGGGAACCTAGCTAATAGGGTTTTTATCAGTGTTCCACCTAGAGGGGACTATGAGCTCTAGGCATATACTTAGCCAAGCATATGTTTGGGATAAGGCAGCAAGGCTACTGATGCGCTCTGTTGTGATAGGTAGCAAGGCTACTGATGCACTCTGCAGTTCTATCATACGATTTGACAGTGCTATTCGATTGTGAGCACTTATGTTCTTGTAAACATAACCTTATGATAATCCTTATTCATGATCCTTTGGCTTGACTTTTACCATGCATATTTATATCTTACTGAGTTGAAGGCTCACTCCTTTTCTGTAGTTTTCAGGTGATAGTGTAGCTCGAGAGGGAGCTAATATAGAAGACAGAGCTTCTTGATTCATTCCTCCAAGAAGACTCTATGTAATTATTTTGAGATACATATATATGTATATATATAATATTCATCAGTTGTATTATGGTTTTGTATGTATGAGAAGTATACTCTAGAGCTCCATAATTAAATATTGAGGGTGAATTATTTTGATGTCTAAATTGATACAATTAGGCTGCCCTTGTTCCTTATTGATGTGGAATGTATCTTTTGATCGGTAAGGAACAAGAAAAAATCACATGGTAATGAATGTAAGTGTACAATTGGTTAATTCATGAATCATAGAAATGAATATTTATAATGATATCTATTTATGGTGTGTATATGTATTGTGTATGAGATCAAGGATATAAGTTTTTACGGGTTTATGGTGGCCTTAAATCTACCCTTGCCCTAAGACAGTCACACCACGAGAGTTAGGGTGTGATAAACCTATAGTTTGTTTAAAGTTGAGAAATTCCAGATGGTATAAGTTTAGTAACATGTGGAGTATATGATTCTTTTTCGTTTTGTTGAGTCTCTTTTGCCTCTAATTTAACGTTCTCCATATGTTATGATTTGTTATTCTTGTTAGTTTTATTTATGAGAATTTGTATGTTTTATTGGCATGAGGAGCTTAATGATTCATTTTAGAATGAGGACAGATGATATCAATGGAACTCTTTCTAATAATGATGATTCTTTTATATGTCAAGATAAGGTAAAGGTATTAAGAAATTGAATACATTCTTAAGTGGAAAGGCATTGAGGTTGTACTAATCGTAAGTAATTATGAATGTAAATAAAATGTAAGGAAGGAAATAGAAAAAATAAGAATAAATTAAACTATGTAATTTCACTGGAGCATGTTTTTTGTATGATATATAAGGAGAATTTTGAAGGAAATAATGATGTGGGAGATTTGTGAATCAATAGAATCGAGGTTCTTTAGCAAGTGTTGATACAACTAATGCAGAGATAACAATGCATGATGAATGAGTTCCAAGGTTTAAAGGACTAATATTAAGGTATAAATGAGAAAAAGAATTAGAATTTGCAATTAATAAAAGTTATATATGGAGTGATTTTATTGAATAAAAAGAATTTGAGAATGATTAAGGTTAATAAATAAGTTAATAAGGAATCATTTAGTATTTTCATAGGTAAAATTGAAGGTAAGTGGAATTATGGACATAACTGATTAAGTTGAGATAAAGTTCAGATAAATTATGAAATTAATAGATTTTAAAGGAATTAGCAAATGAATAGTGTGCATAATTATAGACTAGTTAGTTTTGAAGAACAAATAAGTTGATTGGCAATTAGTGAGTGGATGCCAAATACTTAGTGAAGAGTTAATAAGGGTAATGCTGTTCGTAAAGGAAAGTGTATCAGAAACGTAGTGATGAGTATGAGATTATGAAGTTAAGAGCTTGATTTAGGTTTGAAAATTCGAGAACAAATTTTAATAAGGAGGCAAAATTATAATAACTAAAATTTTTGATATTTTAAAATATTATTTTTATCAGAAAATATTTTATAAAATTATGGAAAATATAATTTTATAAATTGATAATTTTTATGAATTATTAAAAATTAAAATTTATTAATTAAATAAATTATAATAAATTATTATGAAATTATTTTAAAATTTTTATAAGTCAAAATCAAAAATATTTTACAAAGATTTTAATGAATATTTATTTATAATTTATGAATTTAAAATGAAAATGTTATGATTTTCTCTTAAAAAAAGGGTCAAATTTTTGCGAACTGTGATTGGTTGGCTTTTAAGCCAACCAATCAGCTGTCACCAATAGATAAAGAGAGAGAGAGCTTAATGCGTCAGAATGCCATCTTTCGGATGTCGATTGTCGACATGCTCTGGCCAGGAGGGATGAGCAACTATCGACTAGTCAACTACCAGAATCTCGCCGCCAACGACCATTGGATCAGCCACCATGCGTCGCCTTTGTCTGCTGTTGACTGAATTCTTCAAACATAGAGTTCAGCTAATTCCAACGTCCATTTCAGGCAAGACCAGTCTCATTAGATCCCCTCCGTTCCAGCTTTCCAATGGTATATAGTTTGCCTTTATTGGTGATCGGAGTTCAGACAAAAAAAATGAAAAATTCGAGTCTTTTTTGTACAATTGAGAGTAAGTAAGTTTCTGATGGTTATAAAAATTATATTGATTTATTTGGAGTATTTATTGAAGTTAATATTATGAGAAATATTATATTTGGATACTAGTATTCAATTAATCACAGAGTTAATAAATTATAAATGTTGTTAAATTAAGTAAATTATTTAAGTTAAATTGAGATAATTATTTTGAAATAATATGAAAATTATTTGAGTGATATTTATGGATTTTGGGTATCAATATTTGAATAATTATGGAGTAAATAAATTAAGACAATTGTTAAATTATATAAATAATTAATTTAATATGAGACAAATACTTGTAGTATAATGGGTAATTTTTCTATGTGATACATTGATTATGGTTGTAGTTAAATAAATTTTTCAGATAATTAATTAGCGAAATAATATTTATGGTATAATTATTAATTGAACATTCATAGAATAATTATTTTGTTGAGTTAATTGGGACGTGATAATTTTTTTCTATGATTATGATATCGTATAATTTTTTAGTATACTAATGAATTAAAATTGTTTATGAATTGAATTCAACTTTGGGAGAAAGAGTTTAATTTATGATAAATAATTAAAAGAATATCAGAGGAAATAAATTTTCATTTGGTATAATTATTTAAAGGGTTCTTAGAAGTTGAGTTTGGAGATACAGGAGGGATCGTTGTAGGGGTGAGCAAAAAATAGTTGAAAATATAATCGAATCAAATTTAATATAGTCAATTCAATTTGGTTCGATTTAAATTTATTTTTTATAAATTTTGATCTATTCAGTTCGGTCGATTTTCTTAAAAATCTAAAATAGTCCAACCGACCAAATTATATATATTATATATTTATTTTTATATATGTATATTTAAAATATATA
>CANXYC011745864.1:0-13096 GCA_948193065.1 Aleurites moluccanus
GTAGAAACAAAGAGGTTTCTATCTTCTACATTTAAGATGAAAGATCTTGGGTAAGTTGATACTATACTAGGTATCAAGGTTAAAAGAAATAGTGGGGGATATATTTTGAGTCAATCTCATTATATAGAGAAAGTACTAAAGAAATTCAGTCACTTAAAAATCAAAGAAGCAAATATCCCATTTGACCCAAGTATCAAATTAGTCAAAAATATTGGAAGAACAGTAGCTCAATTAGAGTATTCAAGTGCTATAGGAAGTCTTATGTATGCAATGCAGTGCACAAGACCTAATATAGCATTTGCAGCTAGTAAATTGAGTAGATTTACTAGTAATCCAAGTGTTGAGCATTGGAAGGCTATTGAAAGAGTTCTTGGGTACCTTAAACGGACTAAAGATTATGGCCTACAATACTCAAAATTTCCTGCTATTTTAGAAGGATATACTGACGCAAGTTGGATATCGAGTTTAGGAGATAGCAAATCCACTACCGGTTGGGTGTTCACCTTAGGAGGTGGTGTTATTTCTTGGAAAAGTAAGAAACAAACGTGTATAACACACTCAACTATGAAATCAGAATTTGTTGCTTTAGCAGAAGCAGGAAAAGAAGCTGAATGGTTGAGGGATTTTCTATTAGAAATTCCATTGACTTCTAAAAATGTGATTTCAATTTCTATACTTTGTGATAGTCAAGCCACTTTAGCTCGTGCATATAGTGAAGTATATAATGGAAAGTCAAGACACATAAGTCTTAGACATGATTATATGAGGAAATTAATCAAGAGTGGTATTATTTCACTCACATATGTGAAATCAAATATGAATTTGGTTGATCCGTTCACCAAACCTCTTACAAGAGAAGTTGTAAGATCAACCTCTAGAGGGATGAGACTAAAATTCCTTGAATAAAAGATCCACCAATGATAGCAACCCTACTCAATATTATGAAATGAGTAATGAAGAGTTCAAAGGGTAAAAACAAGTCATTGACATGTGGAGTGTTTCAACACTTTGAAAATTTACTAAGTCTCATCTAAGGATGTTAAAGTGTTAGTTGTCACCGAATGAGGATTGAGTTAATTATATTCTTAATGAAGTTCAGTCAAGTTAGGACAAGTATCTCAAAGAATGACAAAGATACTGTAAGAACTTCATCTAAATGAACTTAGAAGTGGTGCAGCTTCAATTGGGAGTTAGAGTTTCTATCATAAAAGTTCATGAATTTTGGATCAACTCATGGCCTTATTGGAGCTGGGTGTGTTATAATTTGGAATTTAAAATTTTCGTGTTTATGTGTATGATGCTATCGATGTTGTCACAAAGAATAACAAGTTCAAAGTTTTTATGCTACTTGGAATTTCGATTTCGTCTTGTAGCATTTATACTAAGGTGATATTCAAATCGAAAAATATATTCTTGTATTCATAAACACAGTTTGATCTTTTGGATAAAATTTTTATATTTGAACAAGTGGGGGATTGTTAGAATTTGTTCAAATTAAAAAAAAAAAAAGAAAAGTAGTTATTTCCAAAAGGTGTATTTTTTCTAAAGATATATGGTTATAATCTAAAAGTTATTTCTTTTCTAAATAGTTGTTTTTTAATTTTAAATTAAAGGTTATGACTTTATATTAAAAGTTATATTTATTCATAAGGGTCACAACCTTTGAATTTTTCTATTATAAATACATGGGTTTGTGAATTCATTTAATATAACTTTAACTACAAAAACTTTTTTGAGTAAAAGAATTTCATATGGTCATTTTTCTTTTCTTCTATTCCAAAAGATCACTTAATTTTTTTTAATTTCAAACTTAAAGTTTTTCACTATTTGCTTAGTGCAAAACTTTTAAAGGTTTGTCATATCCACTAAAGCTATTTGCATTCAATTCCATAGTAATCTCGAAGAGGAGAGGGAGCAAATATCGCTTTTAGGAAAGCGAATTTACGCGTTTCAAGTCTTGTATCTCAAATTTATTTGTGTTCTTATTTTCTTCTAATATTTATAGTTGTTCTTTATTTGTGACTTCTATTGTGAATACAGTATTTTTCAACAAAATTTGTGTTTAGTTTTTGGTTATAATCCAAGTGTTGATTGAGCATTTCCATTACTGACCTGAAGTGGTTGTTATTGAAAGCTAGTTAGGCTCTTGATGAATCCACTAGTTTTGTATGATGTAATGTAACTTGCAACACATAAATGTTATTTGGATAATTTACTATCTTCTATTTTTATTTGTTTCCTTTGTTTTTGTTAATTTGTTTATTGTTTCAATTTATTTAGATATATAGATTGTTACATTTTTTTTAGTTAATTGAATTTTGATAAGTTCAATTAAGTTTATGATCTCTTAATATTGAAAATAACTTAGTACTATTGAATTAAAATTAATTTTAAAACTTTTCTTTTATTATGATTATCTTTTATTATGATTAACTTTTGATAAGAGTTTAAATTTATAAGAGTATTTTGATAAGTATCATTCTCATTATATTTAAATCTAAGACTGAAAATTACTAAATTTTACACTTATTTTTAATTTGATCACTAAAAATTATTTTAACTGCAAATAAATCCCTAAATTTTAACTTGTATTATAATAAAATATGGATTTAAATTTAAAATTTTTATTATAATAAAAAATTAAAATGTAATGATTCATTTGTGTCAAGTTAATTTTTAATAATCAAATTAAAAATAAGCACAAAATTTAATAATTTTTAGTCTCATTTACCCAATCGTAACCTTCTTATCTATATAATTTTTCTAATTTTTTCTTTATATTGGAAAAAAAAAAGCTTAGGATATAATATAAGAAACTGTGAGGAAAATATTCAAAAACTATAATTACCATAATAGCAACTTTAGATGGCACAAAACCCATAAATTTGCATAGTCGTTAATGTTAATCTCTCTTTATTTCTATTCAAAATCTTCTCAAAACTTTATGCAGCTAGTAATTTGCAATATTCTTATATACAAAGGGATATTATATAGCATTTTACCCTGCTTTCTCTTTTGGTTCACCTCACTCCCTTTTCCTGAATAGGATAGTCTTTTCTTTTCTTTTAACCAAATTTAGGCAAAGTATCATTGAATTGTGTAAGTATTATATATATTTAATATATAGATCAAATATATAATATAATAATATTTATTGAAAAAAGAGTATAAAAATCTTTTTTTTTTTAAAAAAATAGAATAAGAGTTACTGTCAATAAAATATTTATTCACCTTTTTTTTTTCGTATAAATGAGATAAAACACTCAGATAACGGTAAAATAAAAATTAACTCAGAACACAAAAATGATTCTGAAGAAATTTATTAACTTTATTTGGTAACGATGGAGATTAAAAAGAGTAGGTGTTTTTCTATATTTGTATTTTTATATTTTGTATTTTTTTTATTTAATTTTGGTAAACAGTTCGTTTTTAAGTATTATTTAAGATATTATATTAATTTTTTTTTATTTATTTTCCTATTTAAGTTAGATTGATTTGTTTTTTCATTTATGTAAATCCGATGATATATTTGATTTTCAAAATAAATTATCATATTAGACTTTTAGAATTTTCTGGAAACTATTTATTATATATAGTCATGTAAACCTTTGGGTTGGAAGTAATTTTTGAATTGAATTAAAATAATTTTTTTGTGTAAAAGTTGTTTCTTCTAATTTTCGATATTTTTTTTTAAATTAACGAACTTTTTTATTTATTAATTTGGTATTTATCTAAAATCAACAGACTTTTAAAAGATTTCTACTATATCAATTTATGAATAAGTATCAACCTACATGTTGATATTAAGCCATGAACCAAATTTGATTGCACTTGAAGGGGTGCATCAGGGAAAATATCACACATTAAATAATAATAAAATATATAAAAGATTTATAAGTGAGTGTGTGTTGGACCTAACATAAGTTAATTAATTTAATGCAAGTGACTTTCAACATTTGCCGATTTATAAACCCACATCTATACGAGCACATTGACTTTAATACAACAAAGAAGAAAAAAAATCATATATTATTATATTTTTTACACAGGTAATTTTTAAAAGAGTATTAAATTCTTAACATTTTATATTATATGATTGATAATTATTTAAGTATTAATCTATAAAAAAATATTATGTGTTTAATATATATACATATCTACTTGACTATTTAACTATTAGCTCAATACTTACTGTGCTTGTTGACCAATTTAATGTTATTTTGAGAAATTAAGAGAGTGTTTGAATCAATTGATAATTATTGATTTGAAATAAAAATATTTTTTTTTCTATTAGAAAAAAATTTAGTTGATAATAATAATTTTTATTTATAATTATATTTTATCGAATTAAAAAAGACAAATCGATAATTAATTTTTAAAAAATAAATATCATATATGAATTTTTTCTTAATTATCATCGATAAATATATTTTTAAATAATAATTAAATTTTATAGTTAGAAATTCAAACATCCCATAATTAGCTTGATTGATAATCTTTCCATAGGTTTTTGCCTTCCCTTAATTATCAAGAGGTTGATATCTTTACAGAGCATATATATAAAGTTAGTTCACATGCAGAGGTGAGAGAAGACGAGACCTTCAGAATTGTGCACATCTTGCAAGGCAAATGCCAAATGGAAAAGTTTCCAATAACTTTTTTATTTTTAATAAATTAATCCTTTTATTTGTTTTGGGTAATTCAATAGAAAAATGATTGTCCATATTTAGTATAGGTTTTATCTTACGTACTAATTTAATAGGCGAATAGATGCGAGACAAAGGGTGAAATGGATGAGAGAGTCACTGTGCAAACAAGGGGTGACACTTAATTTTTAAAATTTATAAAATTAATAAAATAATTTTTTTATTTTAAAAAAATTAATTTTTTAATCTTTAATAAAATATTAGTTAATAATATATTATTTTATTTTTTTATCCTTTAATTTTTAAAATTTTTTAAGATAAATTATTATTTAATTTTTGAGATTTACTAAAATTAATAAAATAATTATTTTATTTTAAAAAATTAATTTTTTAATTTTTAATTCGTAATATTTCTTTTTAAAATTTTTATATTTTTTTCTAAATATAAGGGGTGTCCCTTTTTAAAAATTATGTGTCCGCTCCTTTGTACAACCGAATCAAAACAAAGTGGTAATGTGTAGATCTTTGATGTCTAGATGTAGGAAGGTGGAATTGGTGAATGTGTTCAAGGTAAACAACTGTGCTGTTGATTTTTTTGTTAGCTTGACACTAAAATTGCATATAGGTTTGTTTGAATTTAGAAGTCCCTGTTTGTATCTTTCAAGTTTTATGCATGGATGCTGAGACGAGTCTATTGAGATATAAAAATTTTGGTGGATTATAAAAATAAATATCAAAATATAAATAAACATAGAATTTAATTATATTAATTTAATTAATGATTTTATGGTTAAAATGATTCAATAAAAAATATTATAAAATGATCTACACTCTCTTTAAATTATCCAAATTGCCTCTCATTATCAAATAAAACTAATAAATTTCTTCATTATATCAAAATGGATTTCTATTATAGTTTGTTGAACTGTAACTCATTAATTCTCAATTATCTAAGTAACTCATCAAACTACCAATTAAATTATTATAATATCAAATTATCAGTGGGTTGATAACTCAAATTATCAGAATATTAAATTATCAGTGAGTTAGTAACCCATCAAACTATTCTAATACAAAATTACTTGTGAATCTACTTAAAAATTCTTGAATTGTCAAGTGTAAACTGAATTATATCAATTACTACTTGAGAGGGAGTTGAGATATAAAAATCTCATATTGGTGGATTATAAAAATAAAAACCAAAATATAAACAAGTATAGAATATAACTATATTAGCTTGACTCAAATTTTTGTGGTTAAAGTAATTCAATAAAAAATATTACAAAATAACTCATACTCTCTTCAAATTATCTAAATTGCATCTTATTATTGACATAGCGGAATCCTTATAAGAATCTATTAATTCTACATGAAAACTATATTAATAGGCATCAAAGTTCGTTGACTTAAAAAAATACCGAAAATTGGAAGAAATAACTTTTCACACAGAAATGTTATTTTAATTCAATTCAAAAATTGTCTTCAATTCTAAAGTATACATGATTATATATAGTGAATAATATCTAAAAAATTTTAAGAGTCTAATATAGTAATTTATTCTGAAAAGAAAATAAATTACTAAATTTATATAAATGAGGAAACAAATCAAACTAAATTAAATAGGAAAACAAATAAAAACAGTTAAAATTATTACTAAATCCACCATGACAATGCCTCATCACTAAATCCAAAGATTTATATCATCGAAAGTGTTTGAAGGCTCAATTATTAAATTGAGGTTTTGAAATTAAGGAGTGCATTGGATATAAAGAATTAAAGATTTTATTACATTTAAAAAGTTAGAAGATATTCGATAATAATTTTTAGAGATTTTATAAAAATCAAGAGATATTTAATTACAATTTTTAAAAACTTTAAAAAAGTATATAGAAATTAAGGTCTATTTAATTATTACTTCTGTAAAATTTATAAAAGTAAATATATATTTAAAAAGTTATTGACTTTTATAACTAATAGATTTTTATATATTTTTATTGACTTTTTATATAGTTTATGAATAAAAAAGTCTTTCACTTCTCCTTTATATTTCAGCCAAATTTTTTTTGTAAGTTATAAAAATTTCGTCTAATAAAAAAAAAATTCAGTTTTTCATTGAGTTTTTTTTAATATTGTTCATATATTTTTTTTATTTATTGAGTTTTTTTTTATGTTATTCATTTTTTTTATTCATTAAGTTTTTTTTTTCATGTTCTTCCTTTTTTCTTTTTTTTTATTCATTGAGGTTTTTTATGTTCTTTTTTTTTTTTTAACTTATTAAAATAATTTGTCCAATCTTTTCTATTGATTTTGAGATTGTAAAATTAATTTCACTTTTACTGTCTATTTTTTATACTTTTCCTTTGAAATATAATTACATATATCCAAATTGAATTCATATGGAATCCAGTTTTCGAGCATTATTTTTAATTAGACTTAAACTTAAATAATATTCACTCCTTAATATCAATTAATATATGACTCATTGTTAAAATTTTATCTACCAATAATAACTGTCTGTTTACTTGAAATTGAAAAATAAATAAAATAAGGTTTTAAAATTTTATTTCTAAATTTTATTTTTAAATAATTTAATAAAATTTATTAATTAAATTAAAAATTATTGTGAATTTTTGAAGCGATGAATAAAAAAAATAATTTTGAACGTTAAAATATTATTTTAATTAATTTTGATACTTAAATTGAATAATATTATTTAATTAAGAGTTCATACTGTTATTTATTATTTTAAATATTTATTTTTATTACATAAAAAATATAAATTTATTATATTTATATAAAATAAATATTAAAAATTAATGAAAATCCATTAATAAAGTCTATCAATGTCTATAAAAAATTTTTAAAGTAAAATTTTTGAAAATCATTTATAAATTTATAAATTTCATAAAATTTATTAAAAATCTATGAATTCCATAAAAATCATTCATTTAAAAAAAAATTATAAATATCTTTAAAAGTTTTAATTGAATACACCCCTAAATAATAACTTATTTTATAATCATTTATTTAGAAAATAAGTTTCTACTTGAAGTTTATAAAAAAATTTAATTTACAATCTCATAATCACTTATTTAGACCCAAACTAAACACCTAATCATTTAAAAATATTATGTATTACAGTATTTTTAAATAATTAATGGATTTTGTATCCACAATAAAAAATATATATATATATATATCATTTTATAGCATTTTTAAAGGCTATTTTCAAGGACCCATTCAACAAAAGGCTAAGATGTAAAATTATTTATTCTCACAAGACAATATTTTGAGGGGAAATACAAAAGTCTTTTGAAGGGTAGGGATGCTATTGAGAAAGGAATTAGATGGAATGTAAACAGTGGAAGGGAGATCAGTATATGAGAGGATAAGTGGGTTCACACGCTTCCTGGATTTAAAATTCATTCCCCCAGGCCGAATCCTTGTTCTGATTTCTTTGTTAGTGATCTTATGATTCCACATCAACGGGGATGGGATAGGCGGAAATTGAAGATGTTGTTTAGTAGGGTGGAAGTGGAAGCTATCCTCAAAATCCCAATTGGCCCACAGTCAGGGAGAGATAGAATAGTATGGCACAATGAGAAGGATGGAGTGTACAAGGTCAAATCTGGGTATCATTTAATCACTAGTTATAGGGAGAATGAGGCTAGTAGGGCTCTTCAAGTTCTAGCCTCCATAATGGTTATTGGAGAAATATTTGGAAGCTGAAAGTCCCACCCAAAATTCAGTTATTTTTGTGGAGAGCATCTAAAAATTAGCTAGCAACTCAAGTGAATTTGCACCATCGCAAAATTGTAAGTTCACCGTTATGTCCAATATGTAATTTTGTTCCTGAGACAGTTGAACACCTATTTTTTAATGTACTCAAGTGAGGGCCACTTGGTTTGCGAGTTCGATATCTTATAAATCTAATTCTTCCTTAATTCATTCTTTTCCTATTTGGTGGCACAGTGTAGTGAATTTCCTCCAGAATTCATCAAAAATTCAGCAAATAGCTATACTTTTTTGGCAAATATGGAAATCAAGAATTGTAAACTCAGCAGCTGATATGGTTGCAAAGGCAGTATGTACTTTATAATTTGTACATGACAAAACGCACCCTGTAATTTATCACAGAAGTTGATTGACATAATCTAATGGGTTAACCATATGGAACAATGAGAATTGTGGAATGCAAGTAAGGGCAATGTACTTTTTATACTATATTATTATAAGTTTTAGATTGGGGTTGGACCTTAGGATGTATCTAAATCCAACATAATTATTTAATTTAATTTGATTATGTCAACCTTCATTTGGATTATTATATTTAAAAAATTTATTATTTTAATTTTATTGTCTAATACTTTAAAAAAAATCCATTAATATTAATATTAAATATTTTAAATTTGATTAAGTTTTATAATTTTTAATTATCTTTAATATTAAAAATTAAAAAGATGATATTCTTGTATTATCTCCGACAATGACGGTTCCAAATTAAGGGACCTCTTAATTTTAAAATTTTTTACGTTAATTTATAGTTTAATCTTTAAAATTTAATAAAAAATTTTAAATAATTTTTTATTTTAAAAAATTAAGTCTTTAATTTTAGATAGAGTGTAATTTAGTTATATTTTTCTTTATTTTCTTTTTTTTTTTCCTTCATTTTCTTTTCATTTTATTTCATTTTATTTCATTTTTCTTTATTTTCTTTCACAATTTTTTTCATTTTCTTTTCTAATGATATTGTGATAACTTTTAATTATTATATGTAGATATTTTTTTATTATTTTTTTATTTTTTAATTAAATTTATTTAATTATTATAGTATCCATTTCAAAAAAAATTTATGTTGGTCCTTAGATATAAGAGGTGCTCTCCTTTTTAAAATTTTTTATATCCATCTATGATCTCTGATGATGTTAAATTTAATTTTTAAATATCTTACAAATTATAAATATATATTAAATAACAATTATTTTCATGGATTAATTAATTGTTAAATATTTATTTTTAGTATAATTTAATATTTTAATACTAATAATATTTTATCGATAGAGTTTGATTTTCAAAGTTAATACTTATGAAATAATTTCTAAATGTATAAATTGAGTGTGGGTATACTCCTAACCAATTAAAAAAAAAAAAATTATTTTAGTTAAATGTTTTTATAAATCTTTCAAATTTATTTTTCAAAAATCTATTTTTTTCAAATAAACACATTATTTTGCAAAATTATAAGAGTTTAAATAATAGCCAAATTTTGTAAAATAATATTTCATTATTGTAACAAGTATAGCATAGAAAACAATGAAAAATTGCTTCATTGTAATAAATCAATACTTGCATAAACTTAGTAACAATAATTATTCTTGGGTTAATCTCACTCATAATACTCTAATTTATAGCCCGCACACATTATGATATTTACATTTTATTTTGTTACTTAAAAGTACTCGAATTTCATACATTAATTACTTAAAAGTACTTCTGTTACGAATTTATCTATCTTGCTAATGGTTTGTACACGTGGTTAATTTTCTAATTTAAATTAAGCCAAGTCAAGTTCAAACATACGTTTCTAATTTTTGTGCTTGTGAAATAGATTTCAAGCTCTTCTCTCTGTGTTTTTTATCAGCTTACCTACCCACAGATGTTGCTTCTCTCTTTGCACCTAGATACATCACTTTTTAACTTAAGGAATCAGTAGAAGAATGATAAAGATAAAATTAATTAATATTTTTCATAATCTATTGGGCTTGAATTTCCTGTTGCAATCTTCTTCTTCTCTTACTGTCAAACTCTAAACAAGTGAACCACAACCTGAGAGAGAGAGAGAAGGCGAGAGAGTAGCCAATTGTGGCGGGCCGGCGACAGAGCAGAGGACCAGAGGGAAGAAGATTTAGATGTGAAAAATCATAAGCATACCTCATTCCTTCTCTCTCTCTCTCTCTCTCTGTGTGTGTGTGTGTGTGCACACAGGAAAGAAGATTCACATGGTTCGTGAGTTTCTCATGTTTGCTCAAGGAATTATGAAAAAAGTACAAAGGAATTACGAACCTTGCAAATAAAATTCCTAGTAGCAAATCAGCAGATCAAAGAGTAACTCCAATTCCTAGTAGCAAATCATCAGTAATCATCATCAGAGGTATGAACATTGCAAATCGAATTAAAACTCAAAGGCTCCTTCCTATCGCTAAACCCTAGCTCTCGCGAATTTGCCCATCCCAAGCTCTTGCAGTTGCCAAAAAATTTGCTTTGTTACAGCAGATTCTTCATGAACCAGCCCTCAAACCCTTTCTATAAGCGCAAATCAATCAGTGCTCATCTCTCCTCCTTGCAATTCAACCAGCACTGCTCAATTGAAATCGATCGGGCTCAAATTCTTCTAGTCATGCATAGTAACTCTTAAAAAGTACAAATGCCAACTCAAGTAGAGGTTGACACATGCAAGATCTGGTATCCATTTATTTGATTACTAATATCATAAAAATAAGAATCCCTTTTGCAATAATAAATTTTATTCTTTAATTCAAGAATCCCTTTTGAATTTGTGAAATTCAATACTAAAAACAATACAGTTTTTGGGTTCATCGTCGGGGTTTTTTGTATTGGATTTTTTGAATAGGATAATGCTAAATAGTGGAGTGGTGCTGCCTGTGATGGAATTTTTTATATTGGGTTTGTGTTTTTTATCTTATGAATTGTGATGATTGATACCTTTGGGTATAGTTTTCAACAGGTTATGGAAACATGCATATCATTTTGGATTGATGAATATAAAAAAATCAGTTTCAGTCATGGCCAAATAGAGAGAGAGAGAGAAAGAGGAAGAGAAAAGAAGAAATGTGAATAGGAGAGTGTGAGAGTTTCACGTGCAAAGAGAAATTGAAGTGGGTGAGTGACTGATGTGGCAAAAAAAAAAAAAAAAATACTAAGTTTTCAAAGTCACATCAATATTCTGTTAATTTTTGGATGAAAATTAGACGAAAGTATTTTAAAGTTACTATTAGGTAAAGTTCTAGAATTTTTAAGCAATAAAATGAAGTTGGAGCACCACAATGTGCACGAGCTATAAGTTGGAATACCATGAGTGAAAGTAACTCATTATTCTTAAATTTAATTAATTGGAGCCATTATTGATAAAAAGTACAAATCAAATCCAATAATTCAACTTAGTCTTAAACATTAATTTTATGTTATTTTAGATTATTTTCATTGAATTTAATTCAAACTAACAACAATTGATATATTTGCATTTTTATTAAATATTGAAGTTCAACTCCATTGAGTCTATATATTTATAGAACTCATAAAGTCATAATAAATTAACTCTTAAAATCCTAAAACTAATTCCCAATAGTAACGCCTAATAAAAAAGTTAAAAAAATTTTGGACTTAGATTTTCTGAGTAAATGATTAAACTTCATTACTTACAAGGGGAATGAAGATAAAACTCAAAAAATTTAAAAAGTTCAAGATAAATTTAGATCTCAAAGTTGACAGAAAAATCTACAAACTGAGAAGAAAGAAATATAAAAAAAAACTCTTAGATTTTGAGAGTCAAACATTCAGCATAAGTGATTTGTAGATCTAATTCTATGATAATCCAACCACAACCTTGAAGGCAAATATAGAGAGGGAGTAGTAGATGATAACTCTACCTAAAAGAGTAATGTCATTATAACTCTCCAGACAATCATAGAAGTAGATATATCCTTCAATAGCTGGATAAGAGATACAAAACTTGAAGAAGAATCAAAGTCTTGAAGAAAACACTAACCCCCACTAGCATCGCTCTTTTAGTTAAACAAATTCAAGCTTTAGGGCTCAAATAAAAACTATCAAACTAACTCAGTTCCATCCAAAGAGAGGAGCAATTTCAGGGTTTGGAAACCCAAATTATTTACCATGCATAGCAGCACTAACTAAGCTACTATAGAGAGAAAAAACTACACTACTAGAAGTATAGAGAAGGAAAGAAAACCATAAGAAAGAAAGAAATAGGAGGAGGTGCTACCACTTGTCCGATAACACTCCTAAATGGTGGCCCAAAATAGGTTTAGAGAGAAGGCAGAGAAAAAAAGTTTAGTGAGAAAACTTTTTAGATTCTTTTGTAATCATAGGCTATATTTAGTTGTGAAAAATATCTTTCATTTTCATTTTCAGTTTTCTTCTCCGTTTTCCTATTTTCTAATTTTCAATTTTCCAAATAGAAAATTGAAAAATAGAAAATACGTTCAATTTTTCATAATTTTTAAATTTTTAAATTTTTTCATTTTCTAATTGTTTATTCTAAAATATTTATTGAATAATAATAATAATCATAATCATTTAAATTATATATATATATATATATATATATATATATATATATATATATATATATATATATATATATATATATATATCTGTAACTCTATCAATTCTAAGTCCAGGTTGAGAAT
>CANXYC011745905.1:0-30506 GCA_948193065.1 Aleurites moluccanus
TTTTTTTCTGTGTTATTTTGTTACGTTTTTTATCTCTCTCTCTCTCTCTCTCTCTCTCTCTCTCTCTCTCTCTCTCTCTCTCTCTCTCTCTCTCTCTCTCTCTCTCTCTCTCTCTCTCTCTCTCTCTCTCTCCCCTTCAAAATGGCTGAATTGATTGGTTGGTTTTTATGGGGTTGAGGGGGGCTGATGTGCCAAAAACACATTAACCCTTGTTATGTTAGCTTTTTAGAGCCCAAAAAATTTTGTAAAAATTTTTAAAAATCATAATATTATAGTATTCGTTGTAACGAATCCAACGACTTATTTTTTGTATGAAACAAAAATTAAATGGATCTAAAAATATATGTTAGAAGTGTTAAATCTAGACCATTATTAGATTTTAATGGTCTAGATTTAACACACTTATATTGCATTTTTTGAATCCATTTGATTTTTGTTTCATATAAAAAATGTCATTAGATTCGTTATAACAAATATTATAATATTATAATTTTTAAAAATTTTTACAAAATTTTTTTAGACTCTAAAAAGCCAATACAACAAGGGGCTAATGTGTTTTTTTGCACATCAGTCCCCTCGACCCTTTTTATGGCCAATCAAATTGTACTTCTATATAGGTGGTTATTATTATTATTTGTTTTCAAGAAAAAAATTTGGTTATCAGCCACACGTTCAATCTTTGAAACTTTCTATTGTGCATTTAAGGTGGAGCCCCAAATTCTTAAAATTCTTCAAACAATCATGACACAATGTCTATAGCATTCTTCAAAAGGCATATAAATCAAACTCTAGAATTATATGACCAGATAGCTATGTGTTTGACAAATTCTACATTGTCATATATTTATATATATATATTTATATATTCTATCCCCATTGTAATTAAACAAGAAAAAATAAAATCACAATATATAGAAACAAAGATGGCTACCCTTGAGCATACTCCAACTTGGGCTATTTCCATTGTTTGTTTATGTTTCATTATCATCTGTTTTATTCTTGAAGTTGGTCTTCACTATCTCACAGAAGTATGTATAATTGTTTATTATATGTTATCAGTTTCTTTTTCTAAATTTTTCATGTATTTTTTTAAAATAATTTTTGTATATATATATATTATGATCATGTTTCAGTTTCTTAGCAAAAGGAAAAGAAAATCACTCGTTAGGGCCTTGGGAAAGACAGAAACAGGTTAGAAAAACCCTAGCAATGATAATTAATTGCCTAATTAACTATTAATTAAATTTTAATTGTTTCGGAATTAATTTATAGAGATGATGACCATGGGTTTTATAACATTGCTTCTCACAATAACTGAAGTACCAATATCAAAAATCTGTGTCACAAATTCTGTGGCAAACTCCTTTCATCCTTGCAAACATCACAAGGAATCTCCACAACAAATTTCAGGCCTTTCTAGTGACAACACAGGGGAATCCTACTGTCAAACAAAGGTGAGTAATAAAAATTGGATCAAGCTATTAATAACCTTTAACTTGTTGATTAATTTATAGGTGCTTAAGAAGTATCAATTTGCATTTATGGGTGTAAGATTCATCAATTGAAAGAACTCGAGTTCAAATTTCAATCATAGCCAAATTTATCAAAAAAAATCAATTAACTCAATTAAGCATCAGTCCTAAATTCTTGAGTCATCTATTAAGATTTTTAGTTTAATAATCGAGCTTCTGTCTTATAATGAAGAATATCAAAATTTTCAATTTATATTCTTTTATTTTGTTGATAATGGACACAGGGACTGGTATCACTGATATCAAGGGAAGGAGTAATGCAGCTAAAGTTATTCATTTCTGTGTTAGCTGTGTTTCATGTGTTCTACTGCATATTAACTATGTCTCTTGGAATGGCAAAGGCATGAGTTAATATGGCCCTAGTTCATTTTTCGTAGATTTTTTTCTTTATTATTTTTTTATTAATGGAACGAAATAGTATTATGCACTATAATTCTTTTTTATTTTTCTTTTTCCAAATTGTGGGTAGATGAGAAGATGGAAAGCATGGGAGGAAGAGACTCAATCCTTTGAGTATCAGATTGCTAATGGTGGATTAACACCTTATCATACTACTAATTAATCCATCAAGTTATTTTAATTACATCTTTTTCTTCTTCTCCAGCTTCAATATCAATAATTCGATCTATTAATTTAGAGGTAAAAGTATGCAAATATTAAAAAAAAAAAAATTATACATCATATGTATGTACAGATCCAAGAAGGTTTAGGCTCACCCACCAAACATCATTTGGGAGAAGACATTTGAAAATGTGGAGTAATCACCCTCTCTCACTATGGCTAGTAAGTGAATAGAATATTTAGAATTTTTTTAGAAACTGTCTCATAGTGTAAGAAGTCGGGAGTTGAAAACTTGATGTTCATTCATTTGTTTAGGTATGTTTCGTTCGTCAATTTAGTGGATCAGCTTCAAAAGCAGATTATTTTACTCTTCGTAATGGGTTCATCTTGGTAATCAAGAATTCAATATCATCTAATTATCTAATCATAGTAGTATATATTTAGTTGACTATTACCTTTCTCGACTAGGCCAATGTTGCTGAAGACAGCACTTTCAACTTCCAGAAATTCCTTGCTAGAGCTTTTGATGATGATTTCGAGCAAGTAGTTGGAATCAGGTAGAGACTGCTTCATTACTGGAACACACAATTTATATAGGAATGAACAGGGTAGCCACTGAATTAATATGAAATTAATTCCAATGTTAAATGTTTGGCATTGTTTCTTGCAGGCTATGGATCTGGATGCTTTCCCTGCTTTTCATATTTTTCAGTGCACAAGGTAAAATAATTAGGCTCTGTTTGACTCACATAAGTCCTTTCACTCCAACCAAGTGAGCAATATTTGAAATTAAAACTTATTTATGAAAATCGACTTATGAGATATGGTCATGGATACAAGAAACATTTATGATAAAATAAAAATGTGTCGACATAAGTATCCTTACAAAAATTAGCATGTGTTAGATGTTCAGACACAACTTGACATGGCATATGCCTAAAATTAAAGTGTCGGTATTTCATAGATCCCGATCCTCTACTGCAACATGCATTCAAGCAATAATGTGAATCTGCATATTGTAGGACTATATTATGCAGTAAAATTATTTCTCACTGTTTAATTTTGATTCATCTGCAGAGTTTTACAACTATTACTGGCTACCATTCATTCCTCTTGTGGTATAGAGAATTTATATATAAATTCAAATATATAATTATAGATCTTCACTTAGACTCTTGTATGATAATTTGAATTTTCTATTACAGCTTGTATTAGCAGTGGGGACAAAGCTGGAAACAATTATAACCAAAATGTGCATGGAGAGTTCCAAGAACAGTTCTGTGATTCGAGGCACTTTTCTAGTGAAGCCCAGCAATGAATATTTCTGGTTTAATAGGCCTAAATTGCTGCTCTGTCTCCTCCAGTTCATCCTAATTCAGGTACCTAGAAAATGCCTGTGAGTATATGAAGCATAGACATAAACACGACAAAGACACGTTGACACGATAACTCTTTGGAGAATATGTCCAGGACTAAACTGTCAGTGTTATTTTTCTAATCTACACTAGTCTTTGATCATGATAAGATCGTAAACTAATAAGTAAGCTCTTCAAGCTGATTGCAGAATTCTTTTCAGCTAGCATTCTTCACTTGGGCATGGGTAAGTATCTCAATATGTTAGTAAATTCAAGAAAATTTTCACTTCTTGAACTGACCTCTCACTGATTAAAAGATACAAAAAAACAGTATGAATATGGCCTAAGATCTTGCTACAATCAAGAAACTGAGGATATTGCCATTAGAATTACAACAGGCATGGGAGTGCAGTTTCTTTGTGGTTATGTGACTCTACCAATCTATGCACTTGTCACTCAGGTAGCATTCGATAGAATTCAATCCAGTTATATTAATAGAATGTGTTTTAACTAATTTAGAATAAAATTCACATTGTGAACTAATAATGGAATAACTGTATGGAGAGTTAAGAAATTAAGTTAAAATTATAGTAAAATTCACATTGTGATTCATGATCATGAATAAACTGTTACAGATGGGTTCTGGCATGAAGAAAATGGTGCTCACAGAACGTGTGATTAGAGGACTCAAGAACTGGCATTGGAAAGCAAAGCATCGTCTTTCCGATAACATATCAACTTTGACTAAACATAGAACTAAAATTGGTTCAATTACAGGGTTACACAATAATCCATTAGCACTTGTGAGCCTTCCAAATAGTTCTAGACAAGAAGATACAGAGCATCACAACCAGACTATAAACAGAGCAATTGTAGCAACAAACACTACTATACCAGAAATCACTACAGAGGAAACTAGTCCAAGAACCAGAGGTACTGATGATGATGAGATTTCTTTTGCAAGTAGTTGGAAAAGCATGGGAAGTTGTAGAGTTTGTGGAGATATTAGTTCAATAATAGAAGAAGAAGATGAAGGTGAATCTAATATATTAGCTAATAATATTCATGATTCGGTTTGGTCGGTTTCGAGTAAATACTCCAAATACAATCAACAAATATTAAAGTAGAAAGTAGAGATTTACAATTGGGTAGATGTTATTATATGTAAAAGAAAAGCATGGCAATAGGAGCTTAAGAGCAATATGATCTTAGGATCTTAAATTTCTATTTCAATATTATTGTTGTTATTATTGAGATGTTCCATTATTTTTTATAAATATATGAAAAGGTTAGGTATGAGATCTGTAAATTATATAGGACTGGCTATTTCTCAGTTACTCTTCCATATAATATATACATAATATACTGGAAAATGATACTTCAACAGAACATCCCACCTACAGGGTGTTGGTGTGAATTATTAATACATTGCTAATTGAGGTGTTCCATGAACTCTCAACTCCATTCCTCTTCAAAATGTTAGATTGGTTTTAAATGAATATCAAACTAATAAATATTAAAATTTATTGATTCAAAAAATATCAAAAATTAGAATGCTTTTATATAAAAATATTATTTTATTTTAATCAAAAGTTATCTCAATCTTAAAATTTACATGATTATATATAAAAAATAATTTTTAGAAAATTTTAATAATTTAATATGATAATTAATTTTAAAAATGAAACAAATCACCGTATTTATATAAATAAGTAAAATAAATTAAAATTAACTTAAATAAAAAAATAAATAAATATTAATATAATATTTTAAATAACACTTAAAAATAAATTTTTTATCAAAATTAAATAAAAAAATAAAAAATATCAAAAATATAAATATTGAAAAACACAATTCTTTTTAGTTTCCCTGGCATATCCCATTCTTCACATGCTATGTTAGGCCAGGCTGCCTTACATAGGAAAGGATATATGCCCTTTGTTTGTTGGAAACTTGTTTGATTTAAAAAAAAAAATTGTAAACTTTTGATAATTATATTAAATTTAAAATAATAAAATTAATTCTATTTTTTATATTATTAATAAGTAAAGATTAGGTGAGTTTGTATCAGGTTTAGCATAACCTGACCCACACTAAATCATTAAACAATACCTGGATGGTATTAGAGAGAGCTCAAGCTAGGCTGTATATGTTATCTAATTCAAGTTATAATTAATCAAGTTGTTTTTGGATAGAAATGGTGTGAGACAGATAAGAGGAAATAAATAATCAAGTTGAATAGATAAATTAATTTTTTTTCTTCAGTTTTTTTTAATATATTAATTCAAATTATAAAAATAACATCACACATAAATAAAAAAAAATATCACCTCAAACAATAAGATCTGATATAAAATTTAATACCCTTATTAAATAGAAAACAACCTGATTCATAAGTCTTTTTATAAATTGAATTTTATCATTTCGAAATAAAGCTAATAATATCTAAATAATAGAATTTAATTGAATAAGCCGAATTAATAAAGTCTTAAATTATGTCAAACGGCGAATAATATATTAATTTTTTTTCTTCAATTTTTCTTTTAATTTCTCCTTCTCATTAATCAAGATATTTTTTTAACTTTATAGTTACCTTTTTTTTTAGAGTTAATTTCCTCTTTATCTAGTCAATAATTATATATATCCCCTTATTTCAATGTGAATGATCTATTTTTGATCGAATAAGACAGATAGATTTAATACAGTGTGTAAAATTTGATTTATATTACAATCTTACTGTAAATAAAAAAAACCTAATAAAATTGAAAAAGAAGTATGAATTAAGAAATATACATCTAGCTATATTGCAGATTGCTCATTAAATTTTTTTTTTGAAACAGTTTGGGATGCCTAAAAATATCATAAATTTATCATTTTGATTATAAATTCATATACACTACTAAAAATAAATAAAATTATTAAGTGGTTGAAGTGTAGATTGGTTGACTAATACATTTAATAATTTATTTTTCTATTTTCTTGTCCATATGATAAAAAAATTTGCCAACATTTATATTAATTAATATAGTAATTAATAAATCAATTATACTATTTTTTTTAAAAAAATATTTTATTTCACATTTAGTCTTTAGACAGCTTAATTTGTTTCTAGAAAACTTGTCTTTCAATATTCTATTCCATAGCCAGCTAATTCCAACAAATTAATTAAGCCCCACACTTCTTCTGTATCCCCTCTATATATGTACAATCCTCTGAATTTCCTCTTCCACTACCACTAAAGAACCACCACAAATGGCCACCACTCTCCTCTCTCTCACCACCACTCTCCTTCTCCTCCTCCTCTTCTCCCTCCAAGTCCAAGCCCAAAACCCAACAGCCCCAGCTCCGGCACCATCGGGCCCAGTAAACCTAACCGGAATTCTTGACAAAAATGGTCAATTCACTACATTTATTCGGCTTTTAACAAATACCCAAGTTGCAAACCAGATAGAAAACCAAATCAATAGCTCAACCGAAGGCATGACTGTCTTTGCACCGACCGATAACGCCTTTAACAACCTTAAATCTGGTACTATAAATGATCTTTCAATTGAAAAACAAGTGCAGCTTGTTCTTTATCATGTTCTGCCTAAATTTTATACTTTGAGTAATCTTTTATTAGTTAGCAACCCTGTTAGAACACAAGCTACTGGCCAAGACGGTGGAGTTTTTGGTCTTAATTTTACTGGACAAGGTAACCAAGTTAATGTTTCTAGTGGGATTGTTCAGACTCAAATTAATAATGCTTTAAGACAAGATTTTCCTTTGGCGGTTTATCAAGTTGACAAGGTTTTGTTGCCTGAGGAATTGTTTGGAGTCAAGCCACCTACGGCTGCTCCGGCACCACCGGGGAAAACTTCGACTGGTGGTTCATCGACGAATACCACCGTGGCTTCACAGCCATCGCCAGAGGATGGATCTAATGATAGCAAGAGGAACAAAGTGGCTTTGAAGTTTGTTTTTGGGTTAGCATTGGCTTGCATTGGAGTTCTTTCTTGAGAGGAAATGTTTGAAGGACAAGTCGTTTTGCTTTGATTTGCCTTATTTTATTTTAATTTTGTTTCTTATTTGTAATTTGTGCATGGTTTAATTATCATTCTTTTTCTCATTTGATATCGTTATATATATGTTTTATTGTTTTACATTCATGTGTCATATGTAATAATATTAGAGGTTTTATGTTTTAATTTATGAAGAGAGTAGCAAAATTAATACTCAAAATCAGAAAGGTGGCCCTAGAAAAATAAATTATATTAACTTGTAATTTATTTAAATGTAATTTTTTATACGATCGGCTTATTCAAATTAAACTTTTTATACATAACTTTTTTTTTTATTCATTCAAAATTAATTTTTTAACTTAACTTCAAAATTTTGTTAAAAAATATATCTATTATTAGCTTGGAAAATATAATACCCATTAATTGGGTGATAATATTGTATAGAGCAAATGAGAATTAGTATTTTTTTTATTGAGAAAAAAAATGAACAAATTAATATTTTCAATCAATATTTTTTAATGATATAGTTACTTAATAGTTTTGAAGTCAAATCCCTTAGCATTGCTTTTTCTTTAAAAATGTAAAAAATGTTATGAATAACATAAAAATAAAATCTAGTAAAGTCAATTATAGTTGAGAGCTCCAACTTCACATTCTACTTCAATATACATGAAAATATAATTTAATATTTTAATAGAGTTTATTTTTGAATTCACTAGAAAATGAGACTTAATATCGATTAATTTGTAAATTGATCCAATAATATAAACTTAAAATTTTAGTTTTAGTTACTTATTTATTAGCTCTTCAAGATCTGAGTGGTTAACATGATTTCTGAAACTTATAGAAGTTAATGTAAACTTATGCATATAACACTTATAATGTTGAATCAGCCACATGCATTTTCAACGCTACCTATCAACAATTTTTTCTAAATTTAACAGAGGATAGAGGTGGCTCACGTGGACTTTCATCACTTAATAAAAAAAAAAATTCATTTAATTTATAAAAAAAAAAAAATTCATGTGAATCATTTAAATTTAATTTTTTTATAAAAAAAATATTTTAGAACCATCTTAATTTAATTTTTTATACATAAAATTTTTTTTATGATCCACCCAAATTCTTTTCCTAATTTCATTTTAACTCCTATTAAAATTTAAACTTTAATGAGTTGAAAACAAATCTACTAACAATCAATAACTAAGCAATTTGTGGACAATATTATTTGCCAATATTCAATAACTACTGTTCAAGGGCTAGTACGTACCTTCTTTAGTATATTCTAATTCATTTATTTCCTAATTCCTAGCTAGCTATTGTTATTATTTAGATTGAAGTCTTCATTTTTAGATTATTAAACTCTGTTAACACAACTAACTGTGTTACCGATTCAAGTCCATGGCTAGCTTATACAATGTCAACTACTCTTCATCATCTATATAATTATTCCAATAATTTAACCCGCTCTCGCAGCTAGCTAGCTAATCTTGACAAGCTACTAGTGTTGCCAATAAGATATTAGCTGGTAGATGGTAGCATGAATAATCAATGAGTTCAAGATCGAATCGATAAAAATATAAGATCAAAAATCAAAAATTTAATTATAGTCAAACCAGTTAAATTGAAAAAAAATTGATATACATATATATGTATATATAATTTGATATTTATTATATATATGATAAAAATAAATATAATGTAATTATGGTTAAATCAATAATTTATATAAGATAATATTTTTTATAATATGAATTCTCTTGATTTCTTTTAACTCAAAACGACACTATTTTTGTTTGATAAAAATAAGGTCGTTTTGATAAAAAATAAATTTTAAAATTTTAAAAAATAAAAAAAAATTAAAAGTTGATCTGCTCGAACCGAAAAAATTGATTCGATTCAATCAGTTCATCAGCTAACCAGCTGATTCATCAATTTTTTAACTAATTTTTGAGGAACGAGTTATTTGAGAATGACCAGATCGATCCTTAATTTGATTCCTAATTTTTTCAGTTCGACCGATCGATCTGATCCGATTTTAACAATCATGTGTGCAATACATGTGTAAATCATTTTCTTCGGAAAAGATAAATTATCAAAATTATTATTATTATTATTATTTTAAGTGTTTGAAAAGGGATAATCGATATTGAGTTTATTATCTAGATGAATATATATTTATTATTAGATTATATCTCGATATGCTATTATTATTATTATTATTATAAAAAATAAGTATAATTATCTTTATATAAAAAATAATTATACTATACTTCGTATAATTTTAAAATGAAAGTCGTTAAGATTTTTTTTTTTTACATTATTTAAGATATTTTTAAATAATTTGACAGAAATTGAGTATTATTAATATACTAATTATTTGTGAGTTAAGTTACAGATTTTATTTTATGAAAAAAAAAATAGATTAAACGGATCGAAAATATGGACAAGAAATAGTAAAATTGAGATACATTTATCGATGCAAAACCATCAAATTTTTTTTGTTATATAATAAAATAAATTATAAAATAATAAAACGAATGCTAATTCTCATTAAATTAAGAATATTACTATCCTATATAAACAAATTGTTTAATTCCCTTTTTTTTTTTTTTTTTTATAAATGAAGGGAAGAAAACAAAATTAAGACCCTCTAGGCCAAGCAACTCTTACAGAATAAAAACAAAAAATTAATTGCAACAAAAATGGAGGAGGAACATCCAAGAAATATATCCCCAAATTCTTATTATAAGTTTCTGAAACTAGTTGATCAACATATATATTATCACGACACTTAAATTCTCGTATTCAACTTCTAAATTTTTTTATTTGATTCAAAAAAAAATTTAAAATTAAGATTATGACTACATGAATTCTACTTATTAATAACATCAATAATCAAAGAAGAATTCATTTCCAAAATCACTTTCCAATAACTCATATCCTATATTTAAATTTTCGTGATAGTTTTCCATAATTTCGCTACATTATTATTTTAAGATTAATTAATGTCAAAATTAGACGAAAGGGATATTAGTATAACGGAATATTTATTAAAGTAAAATTAGTATATTTTTAAAAAATAAAAAAAAAATGTATTAGATAATTTTATACAGAAAAATAGTAATTAATCTAAAAAAAAAATTAGATAAAATAAGTGTTCTTGAAATGCAAGAAAACGAGTCATATAAATACCAAGAAATTCAATGGCTCATTTCGTCCGTCAGTTACTCATACAAGCCCTGAAAAGCCCAAAACCCACAATAACTTTTATACCCGTCCATTTTCTCGTTCGAAGCTATAAACCCTAAACCCCTTCGCTTTCTCTATTGTTCTTCTGAGGGTGTAAGGTGTGCACAGATGATAAATTTTGATTCATTTTACTTGTAGTTATCATTTTTATTTCTTAAATTTTCTCGATGATGTTGTGTTCTGTTTGGTAGCCGAGAAAGTTTTCATTTTTTTTTAAGGAGGGAAAAAAAATCAACATTTTTTAGTTTCAGGTGGCTTTAATTGTGTTGGGTTGTTTTCATTTTAATGGATACCAAACCAATACAGATCTAAGGTTAGGTATTTTGCTTCAATTATGCGAGAGGTGTCAGCGTAGGTGCTTTTTTTTTTTTTCTTCAATAATTTGGTTAGTGACTGCTTAGAAAATATTGTTATCGTCTAGATTAATTTTATGATTGATGCAGTGTTAATGCACAAATAGGAAATGCTTAGGTTTCTAATAAAGGGTATTTTTTTTTCTGTATTATGGTACAAAAATGTGCAAAATTGCTTGTAATTCCCTTTGTTCTGTGTGTGTATAGAGAGAGGGGGGGAGAGGCTGAAAATAGATATCTCCTGCTTCAACAAGTGTTATTTACAATTTAACAGCAATTAACATGCTATATTTTTAGATGTGGTGTGGGTTTCCTCTAGTTAGCTAGCATACTATTAGTGACAGTTTTGATTTCTGCTCACAATAGTTGTGAGTGCTTGTCTTTGGAGTTGAAAGTTTAGATTCAAATATTTTTTCTAGCAGAAGTTTGGCCAACTTACTTTTATGCATAGTTTTGATGGGAAATATACTTGTGTTGTCTCCTTTTGATATTTTATTTCTAATAGGTCGTAAATTTTGACATCCATGTTCATTTTTTGTGTGTTTGAAATTTGAATAGCTTGCTACTGCACTGTCTACTTGTTGTTTTAGACACTGCCTGAGCACTTCTATTTTATTTTTACCCCATTAACATTAAAATGCTATACTCTCAGCTTTTGGGAGAATGAATTTCAACAATGTCAAAGTTCCTAAGATGCCAGGTGGTGGTGCAACCTCCGCTTTGCTTAAGCTTGGTGTGATTGGTGGGATTGGTTTGTATGCAGCTGCTAACAGTCTCTACAATGTTGATGGTGGCCATCGAGCCATTGTGTTCAACCGAATTGTTGGTATAAAGGACAAGGTTATTACTTTATTATACTTTTTTAGTTAGTGAAGATACTTCCAGTTGTTTATATCCTTTAAAATTTGTTATCAAATTTAATTCACTTCTTATATGGTATTCTGTATTCAAGTTTTTACTATTTTATCCCATATCGTTTGTGTTCTAATAACTTGTCTCTGCTGCTTAATCATACTTGTCGACTACCAGCTCTCTTTACCTCTCTCTCTCTCTCTCTTTTCTGGTATTATTTTATGAAATTAATGGTATATAATTTATCTATTATACCATCAAAGGCCAAGAAGTATGCAGGCAAGAATAAATTTTTAAGGAAGTGTAACTAGATCTGAGTATATTGACATGCGGCCTCAGGGTGAATATGTGGGGTTTCTATGTAGTAACCTTACTAGTTAACCCAAAATTTCATTTACTGACCGTGCTCCACAATCAATCCTAAAGAATGGCTCGCTGAAAAATGAGAGAAGTCATAAGGAGGTTCTTGTGATGAAATTGGTGTTTCAATCTGCATACTGCTTTGTTATTCCTGCTTTACATTCCTTATACTATGTAGCTGGTAGCATTTCCAAGTTAATTAGTGGTATAATATAATCAGAAAAAGCTTCTGGAGTCTTGTATTGATTTATCAGTGAGTATTTTTAAGCTTTACCTGCATTTTTTATTGTTGGATGGACCAAGGCTTCCTTAATAATTTCTGTTCAATTTGTTACTATGACAGCAACAGGCAAGATTGCCAGATTGCTGGCCATTTATTGCCTTCTGTTGCTAACATTGTATATTCTTTGAGGCACTTTATGCCTCTAGCTTCTCATGCAATACTGTTTTTTTTTTTCATTGATTAAGATTGGGGAAAGAAGCATTGAAGGAAGAGGTCTAGTGCTATATGGACCTTGACTATGTGGCCTTTGAACTTACCTGGATAATATCCTTGCTATCATTTGATTTACATTCTTGAAAGCTTTGATATTCTCCAAATTTTATACCTGTTATTATTTAATTTCTACATTTTAGTATCTAATGGGTCAATGCATTTGTTGAATGTGCAGGTTTACCCTGAGGGGACACACCTTATGATTCCCTGGTTTGAGCGTCCAGTCATTTATGATGTGCGGACCAGACCCCATCTGGTTGAGAGTACTTCCGGGAGCCGAGATCTCCAAATGGTAAGTTTCTTTTTCATTTTTCATTTCTGTTTTACCAAATTGTCCAAAATTTTCATTGGTGATTTTTTTTTGAGCTTATTTGCTTACAAAATGGACGCAGATTTTAACTTTGAAACCTCAGCTATACTATTTTTATTTTTTATAATTTAGTTGTTTCCAGTTTTAACATTCAGGGCCATTGTTTTGTTCTATTGATTATTTTTTATTGAAGATGTTTAAAAATGCTATTCCCCAGGAAGATTCTTTGACTTCCATCCATTCTATTATTCACTCCTTAAGCAGATGATTTGCTTTTGTTGTATTTTTTCTAATCCCATTGCATTTGTAAATCTTTATCGTCTTTAGTTTTGAATCTTACTTCCATGTTTCTATACTAAGAAAAACCTTGGAAGTTTGTTATATTTACTCTCATTTTGGAACTTTCCACTTGTTTTGCTTTTGTACAAATACATATCTTAGATGTAACCCCTCCATCTCTCTCACTCTCTCTCTCTATCTCATGTTGTCTGTGCTAAAATTTTTCTAAAATAAGAAAATATAGTTTTTCCTACAGACCATAGGCGGCTTAGGCATTTATGGATGGTATGTAGTTGTTGATTTGTGAATGATTTATGTATTTTTTATTAGTTATTCTTATTGTTCCTACTTCCTGTTCTCTATTTCTATGCATCTTTTAAATCCTTACAACCCAAGAATCTCTAACTTTGGGTATTAAAATTGCTGTACAGGTTAAGATTGGGCTTCGAGTTCTTACTCGTCCTTTGCCTGACCGGTTACCTACCATATATCGTACCCTTGGTGAAAATTATAATGAAAGAGTTCTTCCCTCTATCATCCATGAAACATTGAAAGCTGTTGTTGCACAGTATAATGCCAGTCAGCTCATTACTCAGAGAGAGGTAATGAAATCCTAATTATTCTGATTTCTGGTGCAATTAATAATGTTTCTGCGATTCAGACACTTGGCTAACAGGAAGAGCTTAATGGTAATTTTGTGTTAATCTTCCATGAGTCACATAATTTCAAATATATATTTTTTCTGTCATTATTATTATGTAGGATCTAGCTTCTTGTTCATGTAGCTGTTCAAGTAACATATGCTTGGTTGCCTTGGCTTTTTTATTTGCTGCAAGTAGGCAAACACATAAGATGTTCTTTCATGTTTCTGGAGAACATTTAAGTAATAATGTTGTATTATCATCATTTTTGGTCCCTACTTGTTTGTAGTCGTTCAGACATCATTATATGGCTGAGTGCTGACTGACCTTGGGATTTTGTAGGCTGTTAGTAGAGAAATACGGAAGATTTTGACAGAAAGGGCTACCCATTTTAACATTGAACTAGATGATGTGTCCATTACAAGCCTTACTTTTGGGAAAGAATTTACTGCTGCAATTGAAGCGAAACAGGTGGCTGCACAAGAAGCTGAGAGGGCCAAATTTATTGTGGAAAAGGCTGAGCAAGACAAGAGAAGTGCAATTATCAGAGCAGAGGTAAGAAAAGAAACTCAGCTGCTACAAACATTAGCCATTCCAGGGATTGATCTTCAGGCTTGATCCTCATCCACGGATTTTATTATTAAAAAAAGGAATAGAGCGAGAGGGAGGGGGGGGGGTGGAGGGGTTGAAGTAATTTCTCTTAATTGTATTTGCTTTTATTTTTTCATGTGTTCACCTGCAAATTCTCGACTCCATCCATTAATTTCTGTCTCATTTATGGTTAACAGGGTGAGGCCAAGAGTGCCCAGTTGATAGGTCAGGCAATTGCCAACAATCCTGCATTTATCACGCTTAGGAAGATTGAAGCGTCGAGAGAAATTGCTCACACAATCTCATCTTCAGCCAACAAGGTTTACCTTGATTCAGATGATTTGCTACTGAACCTTCAAAAGATGGAGTTGGAAGTAGCTGGGAAGAAGTAGGCTATCTCCATCTCTATCAACTTTGGTTTTGTTTTCTGAGTAGTAGTCAATTGGGAATATTTCCTGAAAACTAAATGGTGAAGTAAATGTGGAAAGAATTTTCTGGTTTCATTCTCACTTTTGAGGGATGTTTTGAAAATAGGGAGTTTAAATGACAGAATCATCAATGGAGAACAGATTTTTCTCCTTAGCAACTCATTGGGATAATTTAATTGAAATGCAAAATCAGCTGGATGCATGTTTTGTTAAGTTATATAATTATAATATTTTTGTCTTAATAATGTGTATTATTTGGTTTTATTTTAGAATAATAATGTGTATTATTGTTATGACCATTGGATTTAAATTCATGCTCAGGCTTAATTTGTTTACCAAATGAATATAATTTTTTTTTGCTTAATTTGTTTTTGATTGGGATTTGAATTTAAGATTTCACAATTCTGAAGATGATTTTATTGAAATTATTGAATCAAAGAAATAAATAAATAAAAAAAGTTAAATTTAGGATGGTGTTATATTTATAATTTTAGGACGGTTTTATATAAATAATCTTATTATTAATGTTTGGATATAAATGTTTATTTAAATAATTCATGTTGGAAATTTATTTAATTTAATTTTTAAAATTAAAATTAAGGGGCAGATGACGTAAGGATATGATGCAAGCTATAGTTGGAAAATTTGAAGTCCTAACGTCTAGATAATTGGCATTAATTTCCTCAAGTTATTGATTACTTGTATATCTCAACCTTTTGACATGTTAACAACTTGCTTTGAGCTTTACATGGATATTTTAACCTAATTTGGTTGCACATTATGCATCTCAACAACCACTTCTGTAATTTTTTTTTTTATCGTGATTAAAAAATTTATCTATTAATATTTTTTCATTGTTCTGTTAAGGATAAAGAAAATTACTTTCATTTTTCCTTCCAAAAAAATAAAGAACTTTCATTTTATATTAATAACATTTACAAATTTAGGTGTACATAGAATCAACTGGGAAAGAATTATAGGTTTTGACCATTAGATTGCAAACATTTCCCCCTTTTTTTTTTTTTTTAATCAGTGATGGACAGAGCATAAAAAATATAAAAAATAAACCAAAAAAAGGTACCACAGAGTGTGTAATAAAATAAATTTAATATTATTTTACTATTTTGATTGCATTTTTTACTGCCCATAAACTTATTCGTTTTTGGAGAGACATGACACCCAATATTCATCACTTATATTTATTTTCAGTTTAAAATGTCTCTTTGAAGATGTCTGTATCTCATTATAAATATCATAATCTCATGTGATATGTTATAATTTTTATTTTTTACTCAATTATTTTATTTTTATATTTATTTATTTATTTATTTAATATTATCATAATTTTTAATTTTAGAAAAATTGTATTTTAATTTATGATTTTATAAAAATTATGTTTGGGACATAATTTTAAAATAATTTATATACCATTGTTAGAACTTTACTATTTTTTTTCTTATCCAATTCCAAATTATTAATGAAATATATAATAATAAAAATAATAATATAGTTTTGAGATGTAATACAATCATAATTTTTTTATTTTTTTTGTCTGGGGCATGGAAAATCGGTGTCCTCTGGAAGCACCAAATCACAAGAGACGATTCAGAAACATAGGCATGTGTACACATATAAAAAGTCCTAAAAAAAAGCAGCGGATGACGTCGCTCACACGTCGCTACGCGGAGTTGAGAGTCACTGTACCTGATGACGTGTTAAATACTACAGGTCACTATGCCACTGTTTCTTGATAGTCCTGTTAACCAGATCGGTTTGATTTAAATTAAACAATGGTTGGTCGGATTCGATCTATATTCTCGCATTAAAAAATGGGGTTAGAATTTGAATTAGAAATGCACAACTCAAACTTGAATTAAAAAAAAAAAAAAAAAACACAAAAATATATAATGTTGTTTGACTCTCTTTTTTATTTTGAGATATGTAAATTTTTTTATAAAATTAAAATTAAAATTTTTTTCATTAATAATATGTGGTTTAGAGCATTAACGGTAATAATGAATATTTATATAATATTTTATGACATAAATAGATTTATTTTTATTTTTAATAATAAAATATATACACGTAGATAATTCATGTGAGTGATTAGTAAAATAAAAAAAGTATAATGTATATAGATTATATTTATTAAAAAAAAAATTGGACTATTTTTTATTTTAAAATTCGAACTCAATTTTATTAAACTCGATAATTATAAAAAACAAGTGAATTTATTTATTGATATATAAATAAAAATTTAAAAAAATTTAAATTTATCTCTAATTAATAAATTATTAATTTAAAATTATACAAAATATCCATTCTCAATTAGATTGCAAGTCACATTTAATAAAATATTATAATATTTAAATTCGATCCAACTTACAACTAAAATTATATAATTTCAAAATATTTTAATAGTCGAGTTGAGCTAATTATTTCTCGTTTACACTCTTACGTGGTTTCCACTTGAACCCGAGCAGTTGCAACACCATGAATGGCGAAATACGGTTCCACGTGGTGGGGCGGGTGGTGACATCACGCACACGCTTAGTGATGTGGCGTTGAGTTTAAATTAATTTGGCTTACGTCAGCGTCGAGCACCGTCCGCCAGCTGCTATTTTGTTTTGTTTTGTTTTTTAATAGGAAATGGAATGGGAATATTGGGCACACCGAATATTATAATTTATTTCACTGATTTATTGCACTACCAAACAAAACTTAATACTTTTAACTTTATTAATGAGCTTTGTTGTTGTCATAAATATTACTATATTTTATTTTTATATATAATATTAAAAAAATTTGATATTATTAATTTCTTTATTTTAATATAAAATTTTATTGTTGTTTTTTAGGAATCAATAACAATATTATAAATTTCAATAATTGAGGTGCTGGATTTGTATTTACATAGTAAATGACTAAATTTAAATGTAAAAAATATTTAATTCATTTAAATTTAATTTTTATATAATTTTAAGTGTTTAATTTATATTTAACTCGTCTATATAATTTTTTTTAATTTTCGCTCCATTCATAATTAATTTTTTAGTTTCATATATATATATATATAAGAAATCGAATTATCATTACAATAATTAAATATTGATTAGATAGTGAAAAAATAAAAATTTATATGATTTCAATAATTTTTTGTTAAAATATGATAAATGATAATTATAATAAATAAATTAAACTATATAAATTAAACTATGTTAATTAATATGAGAATTTAAATTATAAAGTTAATTATGTAAACTAAACGCATATAAACTAAATAAAAGATATTCTTAATCATTATAAATAAATAATAATAAAAATTGCGAATCATACACTTAAAATTATTGGTTATTTGCATTTTTTGGATGAATTAATATTATTTGAATTATTAATTTTTTTTAATACATTCATTATAATGTATTAATTTTATTATATTTAAAATAGTCATATATATTAAAATAATAATTATAATTATTTAGTTATTATGTTATATAACAAATCATATGACATTATAATTTGAATTGGTAGTTCCAAAATCTAAATAACAAATGGAATGATATTTTATCCTTTAAAATAACATCTAGATAAGTGTAATTAATTCCATGGGCATTATTATACTTTTAATTTCAATTCATAGTTAATTATAATCTTTGGTAAACGTCACCGTTTGTTTACATCATCCTTACCCCTATCCATATTATGCAGAGCTAATGATTCATTAATTATAAATTCAAAGAATAAAGTGTATGTGTATATCTATATACATGTGCTAATTCTATATAGAGTTGAATTTATAAAATTTAATTAATTAAAATAATTAAAATTAAAATTAAAATCATTTTAATTAAAAAATTAAAAAATTAAAAAATTAAATAAATGAATAGCTAGGTTATGAAATGATTTGATAAATTAAATTATATATTAAATTATTGTTGATTAGGTAGAATAATATTCAGTTACGAATAAAATTATTTCTCAAAAAAAAAAATTGTAGATTAAATTTTTTAAAATTTTATTATGTATAAATTAGAATTAGACTATTTAAAATTAATAAGTGATTAAAATAAATTTTTAGTTTAATATGTAAATTCAAACTTTTAAAAATAAAATAAAATCAATGGATAAAAAATAAATTTAATATAAAAATAATCATAATTTTTAATAATTTAACGATAAGATGATATCAGATATATATTAAATATATAAAATTAATATAACCGTTCATAATAAAAAAAAAAATAAAGTATATACATACATAATATATATATATATATATATATATATATATATATATATGTTTTTTTTATAAAAAGTGAAGAATCATTATCAAACAAGACGTAATTGCATTACATATGCTTATTAAAATATCAAAATAAATAGAAAAAATGACACCATGTAAACGTCATGCACAACCACATACAGCGCGTAACCAAAAAAAACAAGAAATGCCCAACTGCCGTTGACGCCCAAAAAAATTAAACCTTTTTTTTTCCGATTATTTAAGTCTCCTCTTCGCCCACTTTCCAACTATATATCTCTATATATACGTACAAATTAAAATTCTCCATTGCCCCATTACCCCTTTCTCTCTTTCTTTCTCAAATTCTCTGTTTTTCTTGCTAAAGATTATATATTTATAGCAATAATGCAACAAGCAATACCTTACAAATCATGGGTACCCTTATACACCACCACAAACAACCCTATAAACCACCAATCACCACCACTTAGCCTCCTTGTTGGTGTTGGTACTAATAATAATGATAACGATCAAGATTTGTTAAAAGGGTCAAGAAATGTGGCCAATTTGGTTCAAGAAAATGCTATAATAGTATTTGCTAGATGTGGGTGTTGTATGAGCCACGTAGTGAAGCGGTTGTTATTAGGTCTTGGTGTTAACCCACCAATTTATGAAATTGATAATGAAGAAGATGAAGTCTCTGTTTTGCAAGAATTGGAGATTATTGTTAATAATAATAATTATAATATTAATAAAGGGGAAGTTATTATTGGAAATGATAGAAAAATTCAGTTCCCTGCTGTGTTTATTGGTGGGAAATTGTTTGGAGGGTTGGATAGGCTTATGGCTACTCATATATCAGGAGAATTGGTGCCTATTTTGAAAGAAGCTGGAGCTTTATGGCTTTGATTGATTCTTGCAGTTTTGTCCTTATATCTAACCTTTTCATTTAATTAAAAAAAAAAAAGAGATTGCAGGATTAATTTTTGGTTTTTAGAATTTATATTGTAATTTTGTTAGAAGAAAGAATACATTTTTTTTTCCCTTTAATTTTCTTGTTATTTTAATGAAAGGTTTAAAGACTTTGTTTCTTAATTTACTTTCAGTAGTAAAATAATTCCCAGCTGTTTCCAGGCACGATCTCTTTTTTATTATCATTCATATTTTCACATTCATTTGCATCACATGGAAATAACTTACATTAACATCTTGGGAAAGATCACTTTGATTTTAATAATAATGTGGCTTAAGGTCATTCATTTCACTCTCATTTACAGTTAATTGATATGAAATTAATGTTTCTGCTAAGCAGGCAAATAATTGAAAGAATATATCAAAATCTTAACAACATTTTTTTTATCTAATAAAATTACATAATTGGTACATTTCTCACCTAAGCATTGATTAAATACAACAATAAAAGATTACGTGGGTGAGGTTTATTAGGTTACAAGCAATCAAATTGTATCTAACCAGGAATCAAAATCATCCAAAACTTTAGACTTTGTGACAGGCTGGGAGGAAGGAGAAGATTGAATTGCATTAGGGGCAGCCGTCACTTTCCCCAGCTGATATGAGCTGTTTTGGTTAGACAAATAGGAAGTTTCCCTGAGTAAATCATCAAGTGCATCATCTAGTTTAGCAGCAATAACTGTTGTTTTAAAAAACTTGAATTTTGGGTGTTTCTATTGAGTTGTGTAGCAGCCTCTTTTTGGGATACTGGAAAAGTACCAGACTTGAAGCCAGAAGAATCAACTACCTTGGTCTCGCTAAATGAATCAAAGAGGATATCCAGTTCTGAATGTAGATAGTTTCTTCTTGGGTTTTACAGGGACCTCGCCAGTGCTGCTTTGACTGGTTTTGACATCTTGACTTGAATTTAGATAACCCTTAGTTTGATTTAATATCTCCAATCCTTAATTAAGTGAATTCGAATGGCTGTTAACAGTGGATTCTGATGAAATAACGTCAGTATTCTGGTTCGCAACCTCATTCTTTTCAGAGAACTTTTTCAATGCCAATTCTTCAGAGACTGTTGCGATTGCTTCAGTTACACTTGTTTGCATTTGGTTGAATTTTGGGCTGCTGCTTGTCTTTGATCCATTGTCAGCCTGTAGTGTAAACAGTCTCAAATTCAGCATGAGGTACGGATATAAAGATGATAAACGTGTGACTACAGATAGCACATTGTAGCCTTATTTTGTATGATTCAACAGGCAGCAGTTGCAACTTGGGGAAACAGACAGCAGCCCCACCGATTAATGTGAAAAGAGATTATTTCAAGAATGCAAGCAAATGACCCTAAACCTTAATTCCAACCTAATTGAGACCAGTTACATGAATCATTTTATCAAGAGACAAATTTAGGCCAAAATTAAAAATAAAATCAAAGTAAGTACTTGCATTAAATTAGAATGTAAAGCATACCAGCTCCGATGGTAATAGGTCAGCTTCAATGAACAGCATCTTCGAAATGTCTACTTTTGCCAGTTGTTCTGCAAGAGCATTCAAATTTAGGGAGAGAAATGATGCCTGATTGAAAAAGCATTCAGCAGGAAATAACCTGAAAGAAAAGACAAACTGAGAAGATAGCATGTGCTAAGCCTAAGAAAAAAACTTAAAACAAAAGAGAAAAGAATGAAAGTGCCAACAGAATAGTGATAGGAATAATGGCATTGATACAATGATAAATGCCTAGAGCTCCAGACAACTGCTTTAAATTCAACCAAAGATCCAGAATTTGCATGTCGTTGACATAAACTTGAACTTGCAGCCAGTAAGAATCACCTATTTACCAAACTAGAAATTAAATCTCAGAACTTCAAAATGAATTAGGATTATGTTCCTCACCTTCTCTCCTTCATTGGAGAAAGGAAGTGTGCAACTAGCCCATATCAATGTGATTGCAACTGATATTATTTTTGGTTTTCCCCAGGTAATATGCACTTGAAAATGTTTAAGTTTAGCATAACTTTTAACTGACCTTGTAAAATCTTAATGTTATCTAGAGATGAGCATGAAGTTACGATAATAATAATAATATACCAATATTCACCTAAATATGATGATTTTAGTTATAAACCAAAAACGAGTCAGGCTCAAGATAAGATAATATTTCATTTAAATGTAATCACTTCATCTCCTTGACCATGTTCAACCTATCTTAGAGAAGATTCGTCTGCAATTTAGCGAATCAGAAATAATATATCAAACAAAAGTAATAAACCTAGATTTAATCCCCAAGCTAGATTTGCCACTGTATGTTAATACACAATAAATTATATCAAGATTTAGCTTTAGGCAGAGTGTCAATTAATCACGCTGATTATAAGGAACCTCCATAGAAGCCTTCAATCTATCTTAACCTCAAGCTATCTCAAGTCAAATAAGGACTCCTATAATAGAGAAATCAATGAAGGTAAGTGGTATCACTCTTTGAGAAACATTGGGAACTCAACTCAAGCTAAAGTCTTTTTATCACACCATCTATGCAGGGGTAATTATAATTACAAAGGGAATTATGAGTAGCCAATTACCTCAGGGATTGCAGTTGTTTCATCATCTACAATGAAATTATCATCCCCAATCCATGACAATATCCTCTCTCCCCTGACTGAACGCAGTGGTTATTACAATTACAAAGGGAATTATGAGTAACCAATCACCTCAGGGATCGCAGTTGTTTCATCATCTACAATGAAATTATCATCCCCAATCCATGACAATATGCTCTCTCCCCTGACTGAACGCAGGGGTTATTACAATTACAAAGGAATTATGAGTAACCAATTACCTCAGGGATTGCAGTTGTTTCATCATCTACAATGAAATTATCATCCCCAATCCATGACAATGTGCTCTCTCCCCTGACTGAGCATTGACCCTACTCCAAGTTTGAAGTCCCCTGTCATGCACACACCAACATTTTCATGCCAGACATTTAAAATCAATTCTTGAATAAGACTACCACATAAACAAGATAAAAAACAGTATGACCTTGGCAGCGAAGCCATTCTATTTTCCAAAGAAATGGATGAAAGTTGGTAAATAAATATAATCAACTTTCTTGATCAGCTAATCTGAGACTCTTAACAATGTCAAAGATGCTGTAAGATTTATTAGCTGATACCAGAGACAATAGGTAATTTAAGACTTACTGAGCAAATTCCAATCAGGTGATAAATGGACAAGAACTTCGACAAGGATAGAATCGTCCATCATTAGAAGGGGATCTGTATTTACTTGAAACAACCAAAACAAGAAATGGAAAGAGCAGCCAACCGGAATACAAACCAGTTAGAAACCTAAGTTTGAGGCAGTAATTATATTTGGAAAAAGGGAGACGACGAAGAAGCCAGTATATAGCTGTTTGATCAAAGTACAATTGCCTCCTGACCGAATACAATCTAGATAAACTTCCTACAAAGATGGGTAAACAAAATGGGAAACATCCAGTAATAGGTTCTAACCCAATCACTGAGGCATTCCTTGAACATAGAGCCCTAATAAAAGATATCCTCTCTACCTAGCATAATACTAACACTGCCAATGCCCATGTTTTCATTGAGTTTGTCAAAGTATGCTTGTAGGACACATCAATTTGATTATTTAGTCCCAATATTGTGCACAAAAGAATTTTTTATTCTGAACAGAACCATGTCTACGTTAATTCTATGCAAGTTTCTATATTATATAGGATATGAATTACACATGTTACCTACTATTTCAGGTTCAACCATGTTTAAAATCCAGAAAAGTTCCGCACGAAGCATATTAAGTGGGAGTTGGGACTTCTAGTAAAAAGTGTTCACAAGAAACTACACTATCATCTGTTGGTGTGTCTGTGTGCCACTTAAGGTACACGAACAACTACCATAACTTTCTTTAATAACGATCAGCACTAAATTTACATGAAATTAGCATGTGTCTATTATTTCTTCCATAAATAAAATAAAATAAATAAATAACTTCAGCGAACAGCCATAAATGATGGAGCAGAAAGCATCAAGAAAGAAAAAAAAAATACCAGGCAAAACGTTATCCAGCGAAGGAAAGGTATCCAAGTAAGAATTTGACTGGCACTGAGAATGAGCTTCAGCAATCAGGTGATTGAAGTCTGCACCTTTACTCTTCGGCAAAATAATATCAGATACTTTATTTATACTATCCCCAGATGGGTCTTGAGAAACTGAATCAAATTCTTCTTCATAACGATCCCAATTCGAAAGAAGCCCAAATTGGCGAGCTTTCTCCTTAGCTTGTTTCCCCAATGCCTTATTTCCAGTTGCAGCATTATTAGCACCTCCAGACGGGGCTTCTGATTTTAAACTAGAATGAGGAGGCTTTTTGCTATGGTGTAGCGAATGAGCTCTCTTAGATTTTGCTAATGCTTTTGCATCCATTATTGAAAAAACAAAAACTTTACGAAATATATCTATCTCATTGCCATTGGAAATTTAATTCACCACTTCCACACACCTTAGAAAATTCAAATTCAAAAGTTAAAAATAGAAACTTAATTCATTACCCAAATCAAATTTAAAATAACCATTTAAAGATTATACCAAACATATGAAGAAATTATCAAACTTGTTCCCTCTCGGGCGAACAAAATCCTTCAAACCCAGTAAATGATTTTTGCTAAATTATCAAACGTTATACTAAATATAAACAAACAAGACAAATTGAACAAGTAAATTCTAAATTTGCTAATCATACCTTGATTTTTGGAGATTTTGCTTCTACAGGAAGAATGCTTTGGTACGGTTTTTGAGAAACCTCCATGAATGGTTTTAGAAAGCGTGAAACTATGTCGTTTAAGCAAAAAATTGCAGAGGGAGCAAGGAAGGGTGCTGATGGTGATGGGCTTACATTCAGCCCAAATTTAAATGGCTTAGTACTTTCTTTCTAGTCCATTTTCAATTGGGCCTGTTTACATAGATTAGGAAGGGCCTACAATTATAGAAACACCTCACTGTTTATTAATTAACCATAATAACTACGAAACCCTCTATTAATCATATTTATTTATTAGTATATTTCATTTTTGTTTGATACGTAGTATTAGTAATTTTTTATTTTAAATAAACTTTGTAGTTTTCAATTGGATAAATTGAAATTGACTATATATATATACTCTTCAATCTTTATGGTGTTTCTATCCTAAACCTCAATTTTTTTGAAAAGAATTTTTCTTATATATCATGCTATAACTTAATTAATTTCAATATATATATAGCCTTTTGGAGGATAAGAATTATTTTTCCTATACTTAGTCGGTTTTTAATAAAAGAACATATCTGAACTAATCAGGAAAAATTGTGAAGAGTAATAGAAGAAGTGGGTTTCAAAAACAAAATAGGGACAGCCAGCATAAGCAGCAGAAGCCTAGCAGGGCACCACAGTGTCATAATAGTCATGAAAGTGCGATAATGAATGGCAATGGATGCTGTGGCAACTATAGGATAGATATATTAGGCATTTAAACAAAACTTATAGCATGCCAAAGAATGCAAGTTAATTCTGAAATCATATAATGCATAAGTGCACATTATATATCTGTAGTCAGTTCTGTGCAATCTGATATGGCTAAAAACAAGAAAAACTTTCCACATCTCCCTGATAAAACCCATGAATCAACAAGGATAATGTTTAAATCTTTGCGCATAATGGTCCAGTAGAAACAATCATAGAAACCATAGAACAAAGTTGTAGTTTAACAGTTAATTCCCTATTTGTCCATCTGAAGGAAGAGTTTACATCATGTGTATTGCTTTCGCATATTATTCTAATAATGAACGGCGGCTACAGTATTGGATCAAAGATCATCTTCACCAGCTATCCCAAGAAGCTTAGCTAGTTCCCCACTTTCGTAAGCTTCAACAGTATCTATCATCAAGACAACAAATGTATTCTCTGGTGAATATTTGTGTGATTTTTTGCTTTACAAATGTTTGCATGTTCTCAAAGGAATAGCTTACCATCAGAGCCACCAATGTGCTTTCCATCTATGAAAACCTGAGGAACTGTACGCCTCTCAACAATTTTACTCAGGGAATTCTGAATGTCCTGCCCATCATCTGCAGGAGAAAGGAAAAGATTTTTGGTAACTTCCAATTCTAATTTCACAAGCACTAGGCCACCAGCACTAAAAGATATACTTTGAAGTTCCAATGCCAAGAATATAAATTGCTCTACCAACTATCAAGCGACTCCTTGTTAGTATAAGATGGTCAACAATTTTTTAGAATTGGGAAGCAAGTATCCTCAATTCCTTGATTCTAGGGGTGGCCTTTGGTCAGTTTGGTTAGAAATTTATTAAAACCAAAATGACAGAAACACTCTGTTTGGTTTTGGCCTGAACCGAATTATGCTCAACCCTACCTGATTCCTTTTTTTAAGAAAAATAAGATTTTTCTTTTCTTTTTGGGAGTAAAATAGATTAGGTCTTTATCTCAATCAAAAAGTTAAAAATTCAATACAATTAGGTACATCCTGATGCACTTGATGACATTAATGGTAAAGTTTGTGAAGTGTGAACAAACCTCTCTCGTCTAGCTCCACAACATGTGGTATCTGGTTCAACTCTTTGAAAACAGCTTTAGCCTTCCTACAGTATCTGTAGAATACAAACAAAGCAGAAAGTAAATGGCCACGAGTTCTATTTAACCTAATCCCTATAACATTTTGATTGAAGCCCTATATATTATTTCTTTTTGATACGGAAGAGAGGAACTTTTCCAATAAAGAAGAGCAAAATGAGATCTGAGAATTATCTTAATTATAGATAATAATTAATTAAATGAAACTATTTACTCAGCTGCATTAGTTTTACAACTTCTGAGTACGATGTATTAATTGTTTAAGTTTCCATAAGATTGAATTTGATTTGTGATATGATTTCTCATGACTCATAAAAGTATGCAGAAATTCATGATTGAAGTCTATCGATAATCAAAGGGAAGATTTACTTTAAGCAAAAGAAGAGATCCAAACCAAACACATCTCATCACCAATAATGATACAACCAGGTACAAGATTGGAAATTGGGAGCAACAGCTATTTCAGTTGTAGTTTGACAGAAAGTAATAAAATAAATTATCAGTTCATTACTTGCCATTGTTAGTTCTATTGAATTTATTTGATTAGATTCCATTATATTCAATTACATCATCTCAGACTTACACCTATCTATGGTCTTCCATACAAGGATTAAGCGATTGAGAGAGAAAAATCTAATTCCAATTCCAACAGTAACACTTCCATAAAAGTAAGAGGGTTTCCCATATCCTATCCTGTGAACACTTCCTTTAATCACTGAACTCAGTATCCCAGAGTGAAGAGCTAAACACTATTTGCCTATTTGCTGCTACATGGTAGATGAATACTTTATATATATATATAGTAAAACCTCTATAAATTAATACTCGATAAATTAATAATCTCTATTATCTAAGAATTTTCTACGATCCCGACATGGGTTAATAGACTAAATTAACTCAATTAATTAATATATTTTTTAATTAATAGAATTCATGAGTTCCAAGGATATTAATTCATAGAGGTTTAACTATATATATATATATATATATATATATATATAATTATATAATTACTTGTGAAAGTAACAAGCACAGAGAGAGAGAGAGAGAGAGAGTCATACGGGCAATAGGACTTGGAGAATATGACGATCTTGTGAGAAGAGATAGTTTTCTTGACAAAAGCAGCCTCAGTAGTAGTAGTGGCAGCAGATGCCCAACTAAGAGAGGCTATAATTACTGCTATTAATGATGCTACTGCCATTGTTGATGATAATCTTATCCCCACTGCCGCCATTGAAGAGCAAGGTTACCAACAGCAATCTGCAGCAAAGATAAAAATAAGGTAATTGGTATTCCTTTTGACACTAGCCATGAGATGGTTCTATTCAAATCATCAATAGCCCATTTCTTTAACTTAGAAGGATAGAATTTCTCTTTAACAAACAATGAACATACTTTTGAAACTTGATTCATCACCCAAACGTGTCTGTTTTTTACAAATTTCACTATGAAATTTAAAATACTCATTATGAAGAATTTCAATGTTAAGTACAATTACATCAACCCCATGAAGAAAGTAACAAACTTTACTCTAATGCAAGCAAAATCAATCAAACCAAGTAAAGTCAAAGGCAGATTGGAAATGGTTCAAATTTAAAATGAACTCACTTTGCTTAGGTTTGCTAAAGCAAAAAAAAAAAAAAAAAGCAAAAGCATTGAACAAGTAAATTCTGAATTTGCTAATCATACCTGAAATTCGAGAGATTTGCTTCTACTCTGGGAGAATCCTTTGCTCCGATTTCCAAGAAACTTTCATGAACGGTGCTGAAAATATGAAACTCTGTCGTTTAAGCACAGAAATACAGAGGGAGCAGAGAGTTGAACGGAGTGTTGGTAGGCTGGGCTTGCACCTTTTTTATGGCCAATAAATGGGCTTTTACTTTCCTGCTAGTTAATTTGTAGTTGGGTTTTACCATATATAAAGGAACAATCCATTACTGGCCCAACCCATGTATTTACCAATCAGTAAATAAAATTTTTTAGTGGGCAAGTCGTGTAAAATATATTCACTTCATTTTAGGATTGAAAAATTATGCAAAATACCAATAAATTTTTGATTTAATGGTGTTGGAGTCATTTTCAGACGAAAAAATTTTAAGTTTAAGTCTCAGTCAAAATTAAGTTTACCAAAATTAAAAATTATATCCGAAGTATGATGAGAAAAAGTTTTTGAAAAAATGAATATTTATTTAATTATGAGTATTTTTTTTAGCATTAAAGATAACAAGTTCGAGTTCGTTTTCTTATTGAAACTAAATGTACCAAAAAAAAAAAAAAATTGAAAATGAAATTGATTAACAGCTAGCTAAGTGGTAGAAGTGCACAGTACCACATAAGACAGGCATGAAAGTGGGATAAGGAATGGTAATTGATGCTGTGGCAACTATTATATAAATATATTATGCACTTGAGCAAGACTTAGTATCACGCCAAAGCATGGAAGTTAATTAAATAACTAGTTAGCTTTTCTCATTTGTTGGCTGATAAAGTTTGTGTGAAAGCAAATCAGTTGCTCTTTTCTTTTCCTATTTTTTTTCTTACATATTATTTCAATTAAAACTCCAACTCTATAATACATCTATATAAATATACATGATAATCCATGAACACACATCAAGGTGTTTCTTCCCTTTTTTTTTTCATCTAACTGATGCTAACACAATTATTCAATATGATTGAATAAACTAATTGAAAGGTTTCAAAATTCGAGTCTCGGTGCATATCAATTTCATCACACAGCTTCTGCACAAAGGGTTGGTTAGGTGTTAAGGAAATCTCTTTCAGTCATGCATGTAATCGTCTCACTGATTAAGTTTTAAATTTTGAAAATGAGAGATATTTTTGTTTTTAAAGTTATAACCACAATAATGTATGAAAGATTTGATGAGATAAGTGAAGTGAATTTAGTACAATACATGAAAATTGAGTCTAATTTATTACATTATTGCAAAACCAACATCAAACTTGGCACAATTAAAGATAACAAAAATTACTTTATTTATAAATTTTCTCTAATCATTGAATGCTTTTCTTCTCCAAATACTGATTTTATGACAATCCGAGTGGAAGACCATATATATATCTTTTTAATATTTTGAATTAGATAGCAAGTGAATATCCTTTGAACAAGTTCTTGTCTTTTCTTTCTTCCTAATATGTACGTGCAATAATTATATCAATGATTAACGATGGATACTCACCATTCCAAATACTTATCAAAATTGAACATATTGAAATGATCCTTTTCTTAGTGGAATTTCAGTGCTCATAAAAAAAATTGATGGAGACCCTAATTTATTTATTCTTAATACATATATAATTCTGTCTACGTTTTGAATTATGAATACTTAATTCTATGATTTAGGCATTATATGGTGTCTTTCTCTCTCTCTCTCTCTCTCAAACATAAAGGTGAATCAAGAGTAGGTTTACTATAGTTTCCCTTTTAAGAGAACATGTAGGGACCATTCATTCCATGGTGGGGGTGCTTTAACTTTGCTTTTCAATCCAAAAAGAGAATCTTTAATCTTCTTATTTATGGTATTTGAATGAGTACATTATCATTTGGTTGATTGAGCATGTACATAGTGGTGGTCCTTTCAGTGTTTTTGAAAGGATATATATATATATATATATATATATATATATATA
>CANXYC011745909.1:0-23049 GCA_948193065.1 Aleurites moluccanus
CCCAGTTCACCAAAAACTCAAAATTTGTCGATTAAGTCCTAGCAGCCTCTAAACCATTTCTATGCCTAGAACTAATTCAAATAACATGCATAAATATTAATTCCATGCATAAATACATATTAACATCATAATATAAAGAAAACAAAATTCTCCCCTCGAAAATCTCAATTAAGGATAGATTAAAACTAGGCTGAGGTGTTATATTTTTTTTAGAAAAATTTATTGTTCTTTTATTTGTTTGTTCAGTTTTCCTTTTGCTATAAATAAAATCCAGGCTGCCCAAACCTTACCCCATAGATTTTTGTGAATTTATAAAAAATAGGATAACGAGTTTAACACCAAAACTTTAAAACAATGAAGTATGGATATTTTCCTAATTATCTCTCTCTCTCTCAATTATTATTATTTCAATATGAGATTCCCACTCAATATCAATTTTCTTATTAATAAAATGATATGTTTTAATTAGGAAAATTTATGAAAATGAAATTATGTATAATGATTTTTATAAAAATGACTCCCATTCATTTCAAATAAAATTATGATATCTATAATTTCATAATAATATAATTGTCCTCATTTTACTTAAGAAAAATTAAAAAGATTGTCAAATTGTTATTAATTTTTATCGTTATTCTTCATTATCAAACTGTTCTTCAAGTATTTTATCATTCTCCTTTATTATTAAATCGTTCTTCTTCTTTTTAATTTTTTCTCCTTTATTATTAAATCGTTCTTCTTCTTTTTAATTTTTTCATATTTCGACAGACGTTTGAAAATATATCGATTGATTTAAAATTTTCTAGGTTAAAAGTAAAATTGAGAAAATGTAGTCGATTGCAGACGATATGTCGTTGTAATTTGATCTTATTTTGCAATTTGAATTAATATATATATTTTTCAAGACATGTATGTTAATAAAAAGGGTTTCGATATGGTGTCAAAACCATATCGATAAATAGTGAATTGTATTAATTTTCTTTTTAGCTATATATATTCATTAGTATTTATGTCGATTGTGTTTTGATATGTTTCGAATCTACCATTAGTCGAAATTGAGTTGAAACATTTCGAAACTAATAATTAACCACTAATTAGTTAAAATTAATTCTGAACTGTACAAAACTCAGTCAGATTTTAAATATAATGCATAATTAATTCAAAATTAAGTCAAAATTGAATTTTAAATAATCTAAATTAATTCTAAATTTATTATTATCAAATAATATATAATATAGATAAACATATTACATGAAATAACAAACTGTCATACAGTACATGAAAATAATAACTTCTCTAAGGAAAACTGCATACATTTAAAAAAATATATATTTTTGATTCATTATCATGATCAACAGTTACATCATTGATAAGTAAAGATGATCAATAAGAAAAAAAAATATTTTTCTTCCCAGACCATTCATTACTATAGCGTGACAAATACACGGAGGTAAATTGATTGTGATAAAGATACACGTGGAGATAAACTGACTGTGAATAGTTAGGTAAGAGATGAAAGAGATGAAAATGATTTGTAATATCAAAGGTCATGAACAAAACTTCGACTAATTTTAAATTTTTATTGAGGATTGAAGTATTGGAGTACACTAGAAAGAATTAGCCATATTTACAACCTCCAAACATTACATTAAATCGTTGTTTGCATTAATTATAATTCACCGCTTTTTAAGATTCAAATGGTTTCAATATTAATGATTCAGATAGCATGGCTATTAAATGTTGAAAATCATTATTTACATTAATTATAGTTCACCCTATCCATGAAATAACCATGAAATAAAAAAAATGATAAAAATAAACCATCATAAATATCATACAACAAAAAAGGAACAATGTTTAATTTACTTTAACTTAATTTCAATATACTTTGATTAACCATAGTCGAAATAGAGAAAAAATTCAAAATGTAGTCAAAATAGAATCAACACTGACTCAATATTATATTTCTGATATTGATGTTGAAATATTGATCGAAAGGAGGTCAAGAATGGTCCAAATATATTTCAAAGTTAATTTATCCAATTCATGTTTAATCGAAATAAATAGACAAACATGAAAAAATGTAAAAAAAATATTAGGAAAAATAGTTTCATTGATACGAATCAAAAGTAAAACGCAATAAAATTTGAAAACAAATATAACAAGTAATGACGAGAATGAAAATAAAAAAATACTTGGATAAGAGAAAAATAAGAATGAGAAGATAGAAGAAAAAAGAAAGATAGCTTGATAAATATCGAAAGTCAAAATATGAATGGCAGGAGTGAAGAAAAAAAAAAAAAATCTTTCATAACATATTCTCAAAGGCAAATTTATTATATAGAGGTTAAAATTATGTTAATATGAAATGGGGATCATTTTTGTGAAAAATTTTATACATAATATCATATTTATAAATTTTATACATAATATCATATTTATAAATTTCCCTTTTAATTACTAGTCATCCACAATAACATCATCCGCTTAATTTCACAAAAGGTTTACGGTCAGAGATTTATATCATATGAGTATATGCAAAAAGCAAAAAGCAAAAAGCAAATAAATCTGAATCACAAAGGGAAATAGATGTTTGTAACTTGTAGATAGATCAGAAACAAAATTATGCATATACATCTGCATTCTGCTTCTCCGATACTTACGTGACAAATAAAAACCGCAAATCTGACTCGGTTAATTTTCCAAGAGCCTCTGTGGAGCCACCTACAGTCCTGTGGCAAGGCATAAAGAAACATATTAAACAGATATTAGAAAATAGATGGAAATCATCAATTAGAATAACACAAGAAAGCTGGAAGAGAAATAAGACTAACCCTTCAAACACTAGTTCCTTTTTTTCTTGCAGCTGCAAAATCCTTTCCTCGATTGTGTTCTCAATAACAAATCTAACAATTCTACATAAAATGCAAAGAAAATGTAAGCCCTCGAGGTAAAACTACCTCGCTTGTAATGAATTTCATAGTCTTAGAATAGTAAGCTAAATGCAGCACCTTATTGGCTTGTACTGCCCTATCCGATGAATTCTATCTTGTGCTTGCCGCTCCACAGCTGGGTTCCACCAAGGATCCATCAAGAAAACCTAGACAATCCAAGAACAAGAGGAGGAATGTTATATTTAGTTACCAGAAGGAAAGGAACATAAGTTTAGATTTAAACAGAAGAGAGCAAGTAGTAAAAAGGAATTAAATAATAATACAAAAAATGAAATAAAATTTGAAAGGATGAAGAAAGGAAAAAAAAGAAAAAGAACAAATATATGAAGTCTAATTTTATATTTTCATATACCAAGAAGAAAGAATGAAAAACAATAACAGAAGATATTTGCATGTTTCAACTGCCATGAGATCAGTTTAGAGAATCACAATAAAACAAAAGGTTTTTGTAAGATGAACATGCGAAAACTATCACAAAATTGAGCACCATTTGTAAACAAACCAATTTAATTAATTGAACAAAACAAAGTTATTAATGTCTTTCACATGCCCAATTGTTGGCATGAACTAACAGAGCCTTGGGCAAAGAATTAAACCACCACAAAAAGAGAAGAGAAGCACTCACATGTGATGCTACAGTCAGGTTAAGAGCAACGCCTCCAGCTTTCAAACTCATTAAGAAGATCTTGCAATCTGGATCCTCAGTAAATCTCTTGATAGCCACATCTCTTGCAGGCAAAGACATGCTTCCAACCAATTGAACATAGTTTACACCAGACTGCAGAAAGGTTACTAGATTAAATGAAATTCCTTTCCAAATATTAAAGTACAACTGGAATATGAAATAAAAATATGTTATGTTACCTTTTGGAGAGAGTAGCTGATGAGATCCAAGAATGAAGTGAACTGGCTGAAAACAATTCCTTTTGCAGAACCATCTCTTTCAACCATATTTCTAATTTCTTCCCTCTGCAGCCATATAAACTTGCTTAACCACAACAATACAAACTGAAAAAAGCTGCAAACCCAGACACAAACAACCAGCAGAAATGTCAACAGAAAATCATAAGCTATCCTACAAAAAAACCCAGTTTTTAACAGATTTGTCAGCCTACCTGGCAGATTCCACCTTCCATATCAATATTTCTAATTCAACAACCATTTCCCCCCACTTTGTACCATTTTCTTTTAAGATGAGACCGGAAAACATATATTATAGATAGGCACAAGAATGTTGAGCAGCGGTAAACAGGGAAAATATGTGAAAAACACATGCCATGCTCTGCAACTCATAATAAAGCAGGTTCTACTATCAATTTAAAGAACTGAATTAAAACTGATGTTTTTATACAATGCATACCAGAGCCTCTATCTTTGTGCTTGTCTGGAAATCATTCAGCTGTATTCTGTTGAGAATACTGGAGGATTTAAAGCCTTTGATAGTTGTTTTAGCAGTCTGACCTCCACCATCCGCCTTCGTAGTCAAATCAACTGTAAGTAATCTAGAACAGGTAGGACATGAGACTTGTCCAAACGAAGCAGAGAAATCAAGCAGACAAGCCTTACAAAAAACATGGGAACAGGAGGTAACCTGGAAGATAAGAGCATAAAAGGCAAATCAATCGAGGCACTTGTGCAGATTGTGTTTGCTAACTTTATGAAAAACCAAAAGCATGGGAGCCACTGTGTACATGTAGTATTTTAGCCATAAAGTTTTGGTTTGTGAGATCATTTAAATGCAAATATCATTTTTTTTCATTTTCAAGAAATGAAGCTGAATGAACATTATTTCCTTTAAAATGATCGAGCTATTAATAGCACGCAGAGATAATGATCTTTAAACATTAAAATATTAGAACCACAGTGATACAAATAGATGGCCATTTATTTCTTGAAAGAGCAATTATTTAACTTGATATATAATTTTTTTACGAAATAAATTAATATCGTCTGATACATGAAAATCTTCATGGTAGAAATCCAGAAGATTAAGGCAGCAAGGACAACAGATTTCAATCTCAATGACTAAATGCTATTCCAAGAGCCTCTCACTTGAGTACGTCATTTGGTTACCAGGGATTAAAGACCAGAATGGGAATCAATGATTCGTTTACATTCCTTAATCTGGAACATAAGGTATGAGAATGAGAAATCAAGAATAAATAAACCTTCATTACCTGATTTTCATTCTAATATAGTGGTCAAGTATTATAAACTCAGAATGGGAATAAACCTTCCTTCTAATTCCCACTCTTTTACTCCTAGTAAACTGCACCTAAAGAGTATAGGAGCTTGAAAAAAAAACACCTGAAGGAAACTTTGGGGCTAGGAAGAGAGGGCTGAGTTAAATATTCCAAAAAAAGGTGTGTAATAACACAAAAGTTACTCACCACAGGATCTTCAACTGGATCGTGGCAAATGCCACATACTTGCTCAACATTATGCATATCAACCAAGTTTCCTCCCCTTTCTGCTGCAGTTTTTGAATATACCACAAGGTAAGGGTGATCAACTGCCTGTAATTTTGTCCAAAGAGACAAAAATAATCTGAGGATAAGATTTTTCTTATAAAAAAAAAAAGATAACAAAGAATAAGCTTTTCATTCTTCCGCTGGTGATTGAAATTTATATAAATTTCTTTCCAGAAAAGCATAAAAACAGAGGAAGGAATCAGCCAGGGCTCCCGACTTAAAAAACATCTCTCAAATAAGGGAAAATACAAAACTCTTTAAAAGCAAGTTCTAATGTTTTGGAAATCCAAAACAAATGATGAAGCCTTCAAAAGAATGTAGTTCTCAAATTAGAAAATCAAAATGAGAGGGGTAATTACAATTAAGAATTCTCCTTGCCACATAAAACTCTTTGATGTAGAACCTTATATTCTCACGCCCAAAGTCTTTAATTCAACTAAAGACTAAACATGTCTATAGAGGCTACAACCTTACATAGAGAAAAATAAAACAGAAAATTACTAAATAGTCCGATCAAAATATAAAATTCCTAATCCCTACTAAGATATAAATTATTTACTAAGTTTCCCACTACTAAAAGAAAATGGTAATTACAAAGAGGCCCCTCTCTCCAAGATGGGTCAAGATCACAGTTTGGACTTGGTCTACATCAACATCATTCTCCCTTTCCTCTGAAAAGCTCGACCTCAAATAGAAAGAAGCAGACATAAGAGAACCAACAAAAGTTTTTGGAGGAAACACATAAGAAATCAAATGTTTTGGATCTTCATCTTCAACGGACCACGAATAATCAACTGGGTCAAAGAAAACCTTCTCTCCAAGACAGGTTAAGATCACAGTTTGGACACAGGCTATGCCTATGGGTACGAACATGAACTACATCCCTCTTACAATTGAAGAAAAAAATTTCCCTATTTATGTTTCTGTAGAGGACAATGGATCTGAACAATTTGGCTTGATAGTACTCAATTAGCATGTCCATTCATGCCATAGATATGTCTAGAATCAATCATCTAATAAACTTCGAACCAGCTAAATAATCAATTCAAAAGGGCTGCCCTGTAAACAAAGGAATTATAACTTTTACATACAAGAATAAACATGTAAAACTTCCACTACACAATAATTTATTTACCTGCCGCAAACGTGTGAGAAGGTCAAATATGTGAGCATAGTTATTCATCACCGTTCCAGCCTTGATATATCTATAAAGAAAAGGTGGGGCAATTATTATTATCATGTAAACATAAATAATGCCAGTGACAAAAGAGCATGCTGGATTTGTGGGGATATTAGTTAAATGTCAAAAAGATAACATGAGAAATCTTTTACATTAAAGATAGTTTGTAGACCAGAATAAGGCAATTTGCACGAGGATCTTTTGAGAAAAGATTCATATTAATGACAGTGAAAAAGAAAGCAACAAAGATAGACCATCAATTACGTATTAAATTGCGCCTGGCTGTCATTGTATAATGACTGATAATAATCTTCTTCTTTAACATCCATAGTATCACGCCTCAACATAACCTGGAGAAGAAAGAGTGCAAAGATTGATAGTTAGAAGCCTCAAACTTGCTAACAGGTTCACAATGTTGTAGTATAGTGGGAGAGCTTACCATCCTCGGAGGAAGAGCAAGATCAGAAGCCCTGCCTTTTTTGGTGCGTCTGAGCACTATATTTCTCAGAACTTTTTGTTTGAGCAATATCATTGCTCTTTTTCCAATATCAAGAGATCCATATGATTGTATTGGATTAGAAATGTACTAACAAGGAAAAGAAAAAAAATATATATTAGAATATACTGCAAATATACCCCCTAGATATTATTTATAATAATAAGAAAAGTAGATAAGTATTCAGCAGAGCTTACTTTATTCCACCAACAAAAATGCCTTACAGAACTATGCGGGCATCTTGAGCATTGTGTTGCTGACCTATATTAGTTAACAAACATGTAAATGACAAACAAGAAAGTTCATTAAAGTTTCTGTCAAAAAATGATCCAAATACAAAACGAAGGAGAAAGAAGAAGAGAGAACAGCAACAATGAGATGAAACTTGACTTGAACAAACAACCATCTCAAGTTTTCAACAGCCAGAACTTCTAAGAAACGGATGAAGGGAACATAATAGAGTAGAGCAGATAACAAAAGAAAATGGCCTTCAAAATTTAAGAGAGAGGGTGAGAGCGGGAAAAGATGGAAAGGGTACATAACTAATTTATTGGAAAAAAAAAGGTGTATTTGACATAGTCCAGATTCTTGTTTACATGTTAAGTCTGTCATAACAAGTAACCTAAGAGTGGATCATCAAACAGAAACTCCAAGTTTACAAAATTTATTGAACTTGTAATATACAAATTTGAAGGTGAAAAAAATCTCTAATTGGTATCAATGACCTTCAATAGTCACAAGTGCACGGTAGAAAGACAACAACATAGGTTACTAGGTGGCATCCCCACAAGTTGACACCGTATTAAAATCCCAATTACCTCACAAAAAATCATTTTACAGTACTGGCTGCTTGATGAAGCGGGCAGATAAAACTGAAATGGTTGTAATCTGCTTCAATTACCATAGCAGAAAGAAGCTAACTTACAAGTGAGGTCAATCAGATCATAAACATCTTTGAATCTCAAGCCATACCTATAGTCAAGGGTTCTGCAATCGCAATCCTTACACAAGTAATAAGAGTATGGGACTATTTGCAGGAAGCGTACCTGTGTAAATGGAAGGTAAAATGCATAAGTTGGACAATCAAGTCCTCACAATGAAAGTTAATTGTTCTAAAACTCACCAGAGAATAAAGTTCTCCAACACGATTTTGAAGGGGAGTACCACTCAGAGCCCATTTATATGAAGAGTCTAAAGCAAAAATGGCTTTTGCGGTATTAGATCGCCTATCTTTTACATAATGAGCCTATGTGAACACAAGGGAAGAAAAGAAAAAGGAAAGAACAATTAGAAAGCAATAACCATTCCAACAATAGAAAGATGAATTTACATAAACATAAGAACACAGATGTAGGGGAACTTCCATAAGATAAAAAAAAATACAATTAAATATTAGTGTTTCAACAAATGGGACCTGATTCTTTTATAATACTAAATTGCTATTAAGACAAAATATCCTACACTCATGTCAGGTAGAATACAAAATTGAATAATTGAAAGTCATTCCTTCACACCTTATATAGGATCTGATATAGCATTTCTTCATGATCAATATGATCACAAATTCATTACTTGCCTTTTGCCGCTGGCAAAATTAAGACAACAATCAAGAAGGGGAATTGGATGAACATGTGAAATGTCCGTTATAATTCTTTCAAGTTAGTATAATATGAGAATGAATTTTGTGTAATATAATATAATTTATCACATAGTCCACATAAATTATTTCTATAGTGAGTATTGTTCGATAGATGATTAGGATAAATATAAAATTAATAACTTTAACTTAATCAGCAACTATTTTTTTTTTCCATTTCCCTCCAACATTTCTGCAATTGTTATAAGATTTTAATTTGCAATCTAATAATCGTAAATAACATAAGGATTAATCTAACATATTCATAAATTCTTTCACCATACCATCTTACATAAAAAGGGCGTATTGACTAAGGAGAATTAAAGATTTTAATGGATTTAAAAAGTCAAGGGTATTCGATAATAACTTTTAAAGATTCAATTAAAACTTTTAAAGACTTTAAAAAAGTCTTTAGAATTTAGGAGATATTCAATTACAACTTTTATAAAGTCTATAAAAATAAACAAGTATTCAAAAAGTTATTGACTTTTATAATTGATGGACTTTTGTATATTTTATTTACTTTTTATGTAATGATATGAATAAAAAAAAAGTTTTCAAAAGTCTTTCATTTTTCTTCAAGATTTCAACCGATTTTTTTTTTAAGGTATAGAAGTTTCATCTAACAAAAAAAAATTTAATATTTCATCGAGTATTTTTTTTTTAATTTTTTACGTTATTCATGTTCTTTTTTTTCATTCACTGAATTTTTTTTATATTGTTTATTTTCTTTTTTTTAATAGATTAAAATAATTTATTCAATCTTTTGTAAAGCGATGAACAAAAAAATATTGAACGTTACATTTTTTTTTTTTTAAATATTATTTTAATTAACTTTGGTACTTGAATTGAGAAATATTATTTAATTGAGAACTCATATTTTTATTTATTATTTTAAACATGTTTTTTTATTACATGAGAGTTATAAATTTATTACATTTATATAAAATAAATATTAGTAATCAATGAAAGTCTATTAATATCTATAAAGGTCTGCCAATATTTATAAAAGTTTTTTAAGAAAAAGTCTTTGTAAATCATTTATAAATTTATAAATTCCATAAAAGTCATTAAAAATCCATAGACTCTGTAAAAATTATTCACTTACAAAAAAAATTTATAAATATCTTTAAAAATATTAATTGAATACAACCCCATAAGTTTCTCTTTTTCCAATAAAGTTTTTTCACTATATTATTGAAAGCCATAATTATTTTTATGCATTAATATTAATAATTGGTAAAGGAAACAACTACTTTAGAAAAACAAAAAACAAGAATAGTTCTAACTATTTTATCAAGAATTAAAATAATGGGTGTACCTCAACCAATTTTTAATCATTAATTATTGTCACTAAAAAATTAAAAAGAAGCACAGTTCCCACAATATGAAATTAAAAAAAAAATCAGGGATTCTTTTGTAAAGAATTTGATGATTATGATGATGATGATGATGATAATAATAATAATAAGGAACAAGAAGTATAATTAAATGTAACAATATGGACAGAAGAAGGCCTTTTAATATTTGATATATTATTCAAATTCCCTAAAGGTATGTTTGGAGAATTTAAAATTAGAATTAGAATTGAAATTAAAATTGAAAATTTCAATTCCAATTCTCTAAAATTAGAATTGTATTGAAATTGTAATTCCAACGTTTGTTTCATACAAAAAATTGAAATTGAAATTGAAATTGAATAAAAAATGATGACAATGAAAGTGATGGTGACAGTAATGATGGTGGACCGTCAGCGGTGTCAGTCCGGTGAGCTATCATCACCAGTGTGGATAGCCTAGCTAGCCATTGTCGTCAGCTATAACAGTCCGATGAGCCTTCATCACGAATGGTGGCGGTGGCGGTGGCGGTAGACCGCCGACGATGACAGCGGTGGTGATGGCTCACCATCGCCGGTAGTGACGGTGGTGAACCACCGTCGCCGGCAATAGTGCTGAGGGTGGCAGTGGTGGTAGGAAAGGAGGTGACAACAGTGATTATGGAATTGTTTTTCTAGTTATATTACAATTTTATGGAATTGTAGGTAAAATTCCAATTCTAATTTTAAGTGCTACCAAACATTGGAATTGAGAATTCCAATTTCAATTCCAGTTTTATACTCTCCAAATGAACCCTTAAGGTATTCACAAAAAGCTTTATTAATTTGCACTTTGTTAACTATCATACACAAGGTTTAGGATGAATTGAAAATACTATGACATGCGATTTAGATTTCCTAAACCGAAATGGAGATGGAGAAAGTTTCATAGTTTATCAATTAAAAGTGTCCTTGTAATCAATTTTAAACTTTGCAATTGTGATAGATATGAATGCACATAAAATAAGGAAATTAAAATTTTTAAATAGGTACATATTCTATTGTATTTAAATATGAATGGAATTTCATAATTTGCAAAAACAAATTCTAATTTCTCATACAAATTTTTATAGCAATTTATTTTAATGCTTGTTGCTTTTGTATATTTATCAACAATATATCAATATTTACTCTAATATAAGAGAATCCACAGAGAAAAAAGAATAAAAACAAAACTCAAATTAAGAAAATCAACAGAAAATAAACATCAAGAAACATAGCACATCATTAACAGATTTTGATTCCCTTGTAATAGTGATATGATGACTTAAAGTGATACTTAACCTAGTCATTCACTTCAACTTGACAATTACCATTTTATGACAGAACTATGCATCATCAAACAGTGGCAAATAAAAAATCTAGCTCAGCAAGTCACTTCATACCAACTCACCTCATCCAAAATAATGCGATCCCAGTTCACAGAGTGCAGAAGTGATTTTTCTTTAAGCATGGCTTGTTTAACTTCCAAATTCTCCATATCCTCAATATCATCTTCTACAACAGGTTGTTTCGATTTCTTCTTCCGAGCTCCCTTCATTATGTCATCCTGATATCCACAAGTCTTATTTTTATCATATTCCTTTTCATGTGTGGAGGCTAATGATACAGTTTTCAGCTTTTTCCGGTCTTGCCTAGACTGCTTTGCAGTTCTAATGGCATTAGGACCACAAAAATATTTGAGGTGAATAGAGAGCTTGTTTTCATAGAATGACTTCCCACAATAAGCACACTTTTCCTTAGGTGGCATCATGTATTTTCTGAATTCAGCCTCAACAGTACTGTACGTCGTTATCACAAAATCATAATCAAAGAACTTTTTTAAATTCTTCTCTCTGTTGGCCCCATGATAAACCAGCACCTTGGTGCTTCCTTTTGTAGTAAATCGATCAATCTCACTCACCCACTGTGACACTGCAACCACAGGACAGACTACAAGGGTAGGTTTGATTCCACTAGAATCAACAGAGGAACCTGGTAATAGTGTGGCTCCATTGAATTCACAGGTTTTCCGAAGGATTTCCCGTTTAGCAAGGACAAGGGCAATGGCTTGAATGGTCTTCCCCATTCCCATTTCATCAGCAAGAATTCCTCCCTTGGTTGCTGATTCTTCCTGTTTCAAAGCCCAAGCCAACCATTCCTTTTGGTACCTTAACAAAGGCATAATCAATTCCGGTGGTGACTCGGCCGTTTCAGTCATCAAAGCATATTGATTATCCAAATCAAAGTGTTCTGTCAAATGCTCATCAATCCATTTTTCATGTTCTTCTTCCCAAATTTCCCACATCAACAATGTTTCTGACCTCCCTCTATTCCTCCTCCTCTTTGAGCAATTTGATTTCTTCCTCCTCCCTCTTGCAAAATTAATTTGAGCTCCTCTCAGTGGCTGAGCCACTTGGTTATTATGCTCTGATTCTGTCACACTTCTTTTAGTAGAAGGCTCTCCATAATCAGAAACAGAAAGATTCAGAGAAGTCAGATCAATATCTTCCTGATCATTGATGTCAATGCCAACTTTATCCTTTGCTTTCCAAGTTTTGTTCAAAACCCCCATCTCTTCAACCATTTCACCTACATTTTCATTTCAAAGTGTGAGCATATAGCAAGATAGACTCCATGGTTAAGGTTAGCTAACCTGTTCATTCTATTGAAATACATAGTTTCTTAAAGGCATTCCCAAAATCCTTACTTTTCACCAAAAACTCCAATTCATCTCAGTACAAAACTTCAATCAGAAGAAAAGCCAGAAAGAAACTAAAAAACATTAATAAATTAAGTACCTTCATCAGTGGAGCTACTATCATCAGATTCAGAAGATAACACATATAATTCACCATCCACTCCACATCCATGCAGGTTACTGTCATCGCTTTCTTTTTCCTTATGGCCTGCCCCAGCATAAAAACATTGAACCCATAAAGCAATATATTAAGCAATTAATTAAAAAAGAAAAAAAAAAAAAAAAAAAAGAAAAAACATAACCAGTCTGTACATAAAATTAAACAAAACCAAAACCCTCGATCAACTGAACAGAATAAACAATCCAAAACCTTAGAGTCTTAAACCTAAAGATCAACGAAAAAATGAAAAAAAAAAAGATTTAGAGCCTTAAACCCTAAGAGTTAGTTTCCAACGCTATATATCAATAAAAGCAAGAAGAAACGAATAAAGAATAAGAAATTTACCATCGGTGGAGTGTTTGGGGAGTCCTCTGCGAGAGCGGAGCTCCATTGCCGTTTCAAGAACGAAAAGGATTAGAGCTTTTGGGGTTTTCAATTAAAAGGAAGAGATTGATTGATTGATGGACGGACGAGACAGAAGAGAGAAGAGAGAGGGCTTTGAATTAAAGAATGGTTGATTTGATTTTGGGGAAGTGGTAATGGTCTTTTGTCAACGGACGGCGGGAATTGGTTTTATAGAAACTGCTCTAAACGGCGGGCAAATAGACTTCACACGGACGCTTGCACCTGATATTAACCTGTAGTTTGCCCTCCTCCTCAAAATTATAGAATCAAAATTAGGAAATATGTTCTGGGCACTAAAACAAATAAACAGTAAGATTAATTTAAAGAGAGAGAATTGATTAATTTATATAAAGTCATATAATTGTTAGAGTATTTTGTACCTTTTAATTTTCTCATATAAATTTGTAGGGCAACGGGGTTAATCCCTTCTGTTTTAGTTGGTAAATTAATTCTATTAATATAATACTAAAATTATAAATACGTTGAAAAATAAAAAATAAAGGATGATAGGTAGTTCAAGCGGAATCCAACCGAGATCAAATTATAAATAATTAAATTAATATTATATAATATTTTATTTATATAAAAATAAATTATTATTTAATTCTTAAAATTTAGTATAATTAACACTTTAATTTTTTTATTTTGAGAATTAATTTCTAATATTTTACTCCGATAAAATTCAACTTTTTTTTCCAATCAAAGTTAAAAAAAAAAATTATTATATTATAATATATAATAATTTATTTCTATACTTAAATTACCCTTAAACAATATATAAAAGAAATCTATTGCCCTAAATATTTTTTCCTCTTATATTTCTCTTCGTTTCTTCTCCGGAATCTCTTATTTACCTAATTTTTTTTACATATGTGCAAATTATGAAGTAAAAATACCATAGCTTGTACCTAAAATCAAGACCATGTCGTACTTTAGTGGAAATTTCAGTGCATGAGAAGGGAGATACTTGAATAAAATGTGCAAATGTAGGAAGCGAGCAACAATTGGGATTTTTGAGTCAATCGCAAACAAGAATAAGTTGTATTACTATTGTTTCGACAATGTGTGCGGTGGTTTTTTTGGATGGTATAAGGCTATCGATACATTCAAATCATATTCAACTGTTGAAGCTTGTGATATAGATCCCATATTTCAAACTACGTTAGTAATTGTTCATAACTTGAAGGATGAAGTTATGAGTCTTAAGGATGATTGTCGAAAAATGTGTGGGAAAATTGAAGCTTTTGATAATGTGATTGGGTATATGAAGACGTTCATTTTACTATTAATTATATGCACCTTCTCGTTGTTGCTTATGAACATTATGATGTTATGGAAGATGAATTGATTAGGTAATGGGTGGTGCGCTTATATGAGTTTTTTTGTGCTGCCAAAGGTAATGGGTATATGCAAATGGCATATGAGTTTTTGATTTTAGGAGAAAAGGGGAATATCAAAAGTAATTATGTATGTTTTGTAATGGAAGTAACCCCTTCCCCCTTTTTTTTAAGACGTATTGAAGTATATGAATGAAATTGACATATTCTATAAATTATGATTTTTTGTTGTGTTTAAGTATGTTTATGTTTTGTCAAACTTTTTAGTTTGTTAAAAAAAATTGAGGAATGCAGTGTATTAAATACAAAAGTTGAGGATGTTTAAATATTATATGAGTAAAACATAGGGACCTAATAGTATTATTAGTATAAACTATAGGGACCTAATAGTATTGTTAGAGTAAACTACAGGGACCTAATAGTATTGTTATTGTAAATTATAAGCAATAAAGCATACATATTTCCAGAATATACAACGGTGTAAAAATCTAGTTTAATTCATAAATTAGGATTCATATGTTATAAGAACAATATTACTGCATCATAATACTGCAGTATCAAAAATATACCCTATTTCCATCTTTACATTGTATCCCTCCAAAATATCAGCAAATGCCACCATTACAAAATATCAAAAGTAGCAAATACTATATTTACAGATTATACTGATCACATATCACAAAAAAAAAAAGATATTTGTGATAATCTTCAACTATATCTTAGATATTTGCATCAATAAGACCCTGCACCACCAACAATATATAAACATATCAATAATAAATCATATGAATTAATTAATAAAATAATGAAACAAATTGTCAAATGTTTACCTTTTGTCTATCTGACATAAAAGTCAGTGGCTTTTCATCACTACCTCCTCCTATGCGTTGACGCAAGTAATCAAGGAAGAAGGTCCAACTCTCTTGGCACTCAGACTCAACAACAGCAAATGCCAGAGGCAGTATACCCCTGTTACCATCAATAGATATGGCACTTAAAAAATATTCACCGAATGGACCTTTTAGATGACAACCATCAAGACCAATAAATGGCCTACATCCTTCCAAGGACCCTTGCTTCATTGCTTGAAAGCATATAAACACTTTGCTAAATATGAATGGATCATCTTTTGTGTTCCTTCCTTGGTTGAGGTTGAAGCTTTACAAATGTGTCAAGATTTTGCTTTCGAAGGAATTCAATGTACTTTGGTTTATTTATGTAACTTTCACTGTGAAGCCTTTCATTTTCTTATATGGCCTTATTCTTGGCCTTATTAAGTTGCCATATGGGAGGACTCACTCCCCATTTATTGGTCAATTCATGCTTAATGAGTTCATAACTCATTGATGGGTCTGCCCTTAATTGGTCTTCCAACTTTTCCTGAATCCATTTGGTGTTGGCAGCTAGGTTTTAATTCATGTTGGCCTAGTATATGTGTGCTATTCATTTAAAGTCTTAACCATTAATGTAACATTATTTGAAACTACCGATGCATGAATCCTCCATGCACATCCTTGGCCCAAACAGGAGATTATAACCCTCATGTTATCATTCTTCAGCATATTCACAATGTAACACCTTTTGACAATGTAGTCCCTTAAAACTGCCCTAAATTCATGAACTAATTGGAGGACCATCCCAATTTGAAACATACTATTTTCATTTCCCCCTTTCATATTGGTTGCCATACATCCCTTTGAAGGGATCAACTTTTATTTTCTTTCTTTGTCTAAATTCATATATTGTTTCATCATCTTCGTTACTGTGAACTGATGCATTATTGTTTGAAACACAATCACTTAAACCGTTATTTGAATCATCTAAAGCATATATGTCAGCTTTGACATCTGTCTGTGCATCATCACTAGTTGCAGAGTTCTCTGATTTAGATTCTAGAGATTTTGCATTTGTTTCATTACTTACATTTCCATCTTACATGTACTCCTCATCATCACTCTTTAAGAATATATAAGCATCCTCATCCTCACTCTTTGAGAATATATAAGCATCCTCATCATCAATATGGTCTTCATCATAATTTGGTTATGCCTCTGTGTCCTTCTCAGTTCCATGCTTTATATTGCTTTTCATATTAGCCTTTCTTTGGCCTTGTGATCTTGTATCACTACCCCCTTGCAATTGTCTTGTCACTGCTGCCTTGTGATCCTCTACCCTGCTCACTTGTGCCCCTCTACCCCTACCTACTTGTCCCCCACTATCCCTGCCCACTTGTATTCCTCTACCCCTGGCCCCTTTGTGCTCCCAGTATACCTCTTCTCCCTTGTGCTCCTTTTCCCCTTGACCCTGTAGCTTCTCTATCCCTTACCCTTGCAGCACCTCTACCCCTAGCCACTTTATTCTCATCATCCAATTCATCCTAAATTTCTACACCTAAAATGAATTTCCTACTCCCACTCCCACTCCCACTCCCACCTATATGCATTTCCCCCTTAACACCTTGCATTTGATCTCCTCAGCACTCATAGCACCATGCATTTTTTTCCCCCTCATCACCCACATCAGCTTTAGTAGTCCCATCTCCCAAACCCACATCAGCGTCAACAACCCTAGTATCATGCATTTGATCCCCCCATCACCTTGCATTTGATCCCCCTCAAAAAACACAACAGCCTCAGCAGCCCCATCACCCTGCACTTGATCCCCCCAGCACCCCCATCACCTATACTAGGCATTGAATCAAATGGTTGCACATCATGTGTAAGCAACATCACTTCCTCTATATTTGCATGTGGTACCATATTCAGCCACTTCTCATAAACTCTTAATTCTACTTCTGTCGTATCTTTATACATCTCAAACATGAACAAAATATCATCATCATTCTCTCACTAATGTTCACTCCATAAAAAACCTCAATAAACTCTGATCTTATAGGAAACACCTTGTATATAGCATCAGGAAGATCTAAGAAGCTATAACAATTAGGGTTTACAATGTTAATTATCACCCACTATTCATTATATTTAATGAACAATCTATAGTATTTAAGCAATGCCATTTGCATGAATATAACAAACCATTTTATTTTCACATAATCTATCTTACTCAAACATTTAAACGAACACCTGGTAGGTTATAATAAGCCCTACAATAAAATCCAACTCTCAATTCCTAATAATGCAACACATTCTCTTAAATTATATGAGAATGGCAAATAAATGACAATATCCTAAACCCACATCACTGATAACACTAAACCCACATGAATAACCGTAAGCATGAAAAAACCCTAAGGACATCTACCCCTAAGCAAGCAAATGTGAAATTGAAACAGACATAACAAACCCACATATCAATATACTCAACATTTTTGTCAGTCCCTTTAGCAACCAAAAGGAGGGGTGAATTGGTTGTTTAGGAATTAACAACAAATTAAAACTTTAATTGAAGGAAAGATAGGGAAGAAGAAAGAATACAAGAATTTATAGTGGTTCGACAATCTTGCCTACATCCACTTCTCAAGATCACACTTGAGAGTTCCCTTAACTGATCCTTTTACGGGTGCAAGATCAAAACCAAGTGTTTTACGGGTTCACACTCAAACCTTTACAAGTGTATTCTCAAAGGCTCACATTCAAATCCAATAGAAATAAAGGAGATGAGAAGAAGAAAATCCCCTTTTACTTTTTTCCCAAACTCTCAAATAATCAATGAGTCTTAACCTACTCAAAGATTTATAATTAAAAACTCACAAAAATGATTTTATAGAAAATAGGCTCTTTAAGCCATAAACATGAATGAATTAATGGAAAATATTCTCAATTATTATTCTCTTGGTAATTCTCTTATTTTTAAACTTCTCATGAACTCATATTTAAAGTCTTGGATGAAATATAGTTGTTATGCTTCAATTAATGCCAAAAAGTGCAATAACAACTTTTTCTAATGGCTAGTTTTCGCGTGAATCGCTCCCGTGACTATATCGAGCCTACGACTCCCATGCGTTGCGCCTGCGACTATCATGTGTCGCGCCCACTACTAGAGCGATACTATTCATCTGAGGTTACTGGATGATTTGATAAATTTTCATTTTAATTTTGCGCCCGCGACTATAATATGTCACGCCTGCAACTTGAAACTTTTCAAAGCTGCCACTGACTTTGTCGCACCTGTGATCAACCTTATTCCTAGAGTCGTACCCGCGACTACAAGTGGTAGCACCCGTGACATACCAACATCCAGCAACTTTCAACTTCATTTTTAAAAAGTTGCAATCTTCAAATATGCTCCCCTTTACTATATGTACTCTTATAAAATGTGTTAATCCTACAAATAATCTTTGGTCATAATTTCTCATGCCTTGACCAACTTAAACAAATTGTTAGCATAATTAACACAATTAACATGTTTTGTTATCATCAAAATCAACATCAAGCCCAAGAGGGCTAACAATCTCCCCCTTTTTTATGATAACAAAATCATACATATAAGTGTTCAAATATTTAAATAAAATAGCTCATATAAATAAATACTAATAAAATACAAACACTTGTACAAACTTCTCCCCTTTTTTGATATCATTAAAAAGGTCAAATTCTCCCCCTTTAAGAAATAATTTATACCAATTGAAGTATTAGAGGAAAACTAAATGAAATAACATCATAAAAATTGATACAAATTGAAGTTATAAAAATTTCTCCCCCTTAATCAATAAAAAAAATTCAAGGGGTGCTAAAGGGATCATCAAAGCAACAAACATCGTCAAAAGGCAAAATTTTTTTAAAAAAATTTCTCCTCCTTTCTCATTGAATGAGTATGCAACAAACACATTCAAGCATGATACCAAATGAAACATTCAAATATATTCAAATATGCAATTCAATCAATTTCAAAGCATGCCTTTTATTTGAATTACAAAGGGGGTTTGAAGGTATACTTATCTTTACTAAGCTCTTCTCCATTGAGACTTGCTACCATTACTTTATTGGTAGCGCCTTCTCTCATATAAGCTTCTCCTATTATTAAAAGCTTCATATCCTTTGGTGTATGGCCTATGTGCTCTTCCATTTCCACATGCTCTATGAGCATGAGATTTTTTTGCACCATACCTTTTATGTGGGGGAAGATAAACCCTTTTTACTCCATCATTCTTCCTCATAAATTTCTGTAGATAAGAGTTGGAAGAATGCATTTTTGGTATCTATGTTCTTTTGGGTCCTTGGGGGTTAGCAAAAAGAGCATTCACAAAGTTATATCCCAGATGCAATTTTCTAACATGGCATCTATGATATTTGAGGCCAAATTTGCCACAATAAAAGCATCACACATTATGATTAAAATGAGGTCTAGTGCATGCAAATAAAAGTCTTCTTTTACCCTTTGCTTTGGTCATAATATTCTTAGGTCTAATGACCCTAAGAAGAGGCACACAAGGCAATTGTGATGTGGAGCAACATACATTGGTCTTGGATGTAAATGGCTCAAAACTTTGAGATTTAAGAATCTCATCTAGTTTGTCTTTGCTATTGCAAGATGTAGCTAAAGACTCATCATAAACATCAATTTTAGCCTTTAAGGCTTCACTCTCATGTATAATCTCATTTAGCTCATGAGTCTTTTGGGTGATGGTGTTCTCTAATTCAATTTTGGATGCATTTAATTCATTTATCTCATTTTTAAAAACATCACAAGCATCCACAACCTTACTAGACATACTTTTTAATATATCATATTTGATTTTTAATTTTTGATACTTTAAAAGTAATGTCTCTAATATTAGTATGGCATCATCATCATCATTAGAGGAGTTTGAAATATTTAAATTCAATAATGTAAAAGTCAACACAAAGATGGGGATACAAATATCTCAAGTGAGGAAAATGTATTATTTTCCTTGGTATACAACCTTGGGAAAAGACCAAGCACATAGAGAGCAGCCATGCTTAAGATAAAAACTCAAGATTGAATAAATCAAACAAGTAAAAAAGAAGCAGTTGAAGTGAACAAAACACATAATCCCTAGAAATAAAGGTATGGTAATAGTTCACTAGGGTAGATATCCCAACCTAAGTGAATAGAGTTCTAAAAAGCAATCCATAGGTTTACCATCTATTTGGAAGATGCTTATGAGAATGGGTATCATCGAGCAATTGAAATAAATATTTTAAAAAATTGGTGAAAAGGCAAAAGCTTATTCCAAATATGAAATCAAGCTTATTTACTACATTAAGTGAAGTCATTGAATAAACAAATTTCCATATGATTTATTACGTCCTTTCACCAGAGCATAAAAAGTGTATATACTGTTGTATATATAATATATAAGTGGGTATATCAAAAGACATTCTATCCCACATTAAAATATTACAAACTCTTATAAGAGTATATATTAACTATTATACTTCATAGTCAAATAAGGACTACTGAGTGGACCACACTATGCATGTGGCATAAGTGAGTGCACACCTTATATCACACATACATGTGCAGCTCAACTCGGCTCGGTTTGGCTCTTTGTGTGTGTGTAAAATCGAAACTCTTTTTTTTATTTCTTTTAAATTCACTCAACTATAAAAGACTCAAAACCTATTTATTTTTCCTTAATTGAAAAATCTTCTCACTAATGTTTATGACTGTTCTTTCTTTAATTAACCCAATTATGGCATTTATTTTTTATCTGTGATCGTTGGTTCCTTTCTCCTACATAAGAGCAATAAGGAGAAGTCTTCAGAACACACAGAAAACACAGAGTCTTTCCAAGTCTTTTAGTCTGATCAAAATAGTATTATAGTTGTTCCTTGAGCTTCTTTGTTCTTGTGCTTGAATTATGGAAATTATAGCTGTTGAATCTTGCAGGTGATTTCGGTTGGGACTTGTGAGCATTAGTAATCTACTGAGGGGTTGAAATTTTCCTTAAAGATAGTGATATATCATGCCTCAGTTAATCAGATAAGCTGTTTCGATATTATTTCTATTTTGTTTGGTTCTTAATAAATTGGAGATTGTTCTTGCTCTGTATTTTCAATTATGGTTAATAGTTAAGAAACAACAATCTTAAGGAATAGATGGCTTCTAATCATGTTGATTCTGCTATGCTTGCTGCCACTAAGATTATTCCTGATTTAACCAAAATAGAACCTTTCAATGGTGAGAATTTTAAACGTTGGAAAACTAAATTGATGTTGGTACTGGATATAGCTAAGGTTAACGATGTTTTTCTGAACCAAAACCTTCTGACCCTGTTGATTCTGATGATGAAACTTTTAAAAAAGACAAATTGGAGAAATTGTCTATTTGGGCTTCTACTGATAAAATTTATAGGGCTATCCTTTTAAATGCTTTATCCAATGAATTATTTGATGTTTACTATTTATATAAGACTACCATTGAGTTATGGGATGCTTTAGTTTTGAAATATGTTATTAAAGATGCTGGAGTTAAGAAATATGCTATAGGAAATTTTTTGCATTTTCAAATGTTTGATGATAAGGATGTTTCTTATAATACCCTAAGAAGCCTTATCTTGAATGCATGATATAGTTCTTAGTTTTTAGGTTGAAATTATTGAAATGATTAGAAATAATTTTAGAGACACGGTTTGAATGCAAATGAGATACTTTTTTCAGAAATTGTCAGTGTCGAGAACACTGCGGGGAAAATAGCAGTCCGACAAATTTAAGAATTTCAGACTCAGACTTGGGGAGATGAAATAAGTTAATTTGATGTGAAATTATGGTGAAAAGAAAGAGTTGAAAAATATTTTGGAATACTGAAAATAAGAGTAATGGAAAAATTGTAAATAAAGGCAACTTTAGGGAAAATTTTAGAAATCCACTGTCTGGGGTCTAGAAATGATCCAAAACTATTTTTAAAGGATAGAACAACTTAAAATAAGGTATTTCACTCCCCACTCTTAAGGTTGAATTTAAACAGAATAGACAGAATAAATTACAGAAAGTTTTGGGGTCAACAATGCAAATAAGGAAAATTTTGGGCCAAAAGTGAAATTAAACAAAGTTGTGGGACCACCATTTTTAGAAATGGAGCTAGGTGGTGTCATGACCCAACCCGGGAGTTGCAACAGTCCTAGAGTACGGGTATTGCATAAGCTACCAGTACCTCGAAGAACCCAATTAACTATACTATATGGCATGCAAATCATATAAACAGCTTAATTAGCTTAAAAATACTGAAGAAAATTTGACAGCATCTCCTCTATAATATGGCTATGCCCAAAAATAAAATAAGCAAGCAACACTTCTATTATTCATCCACAATCATTCTCAATACAAGGATCCCTTTGGATCTCCATCAACAACTCATTATATATATATATATATATATATATATATCTGTACATCCAGTCATTTCCATACATAGCAGATCATATATATC
>CANXYC011746285.1:0-11093 GCA_948193065.1 Aleurites moluccanus
AACAAATCAAAGATGGTTAGTCTTATTATTCAAAGAGACAAGAAATAGGTAAATGTTCATACTTACTTCTTACACAAATTCTCTTAATTTCTCCTTAGCAATTCTGCCAATTAATTCCTCAATAAATTCTGAATTTCTCCTCCTAATAAATTTTCCAAATATACAGAAAAAAAAATAATTAGGGTTTCTTCAATCAACAATATTCCACATAATTTTCATTAATTTATTATCTTAGAATCTCTAATCTTAATTCCCAACAATAATCCGATTAATTTCTTAAAGAAAAACTGCATTAAATTTCACATTAAATTTAGAAGTTACTGTTCACAGCAGTTCAACCTCCAAAATTTCTCCCACTTTAATTACCATTAATTACTTCAATTTACTAGCAATAAATTCTACATACCCAGAATTAATTATCCTAGCCCCATAAACTTAAATAAATCCAAAGAATAATTGAGGAAGAAAATTTACCTTATTTCCTTCAAACTGAGATTCTGCAAAATACTGCTCATATTTTTAATGATTCTGCCTTAATATAGACTAAGCTAGAAGTCTATTGCATTAATCTAAGTATTAATGCCTTAGAATATAAAATGGAACAAATCTGAGAAGAAAACTGAACTTTTACTAAAGGAAGAAAGAAGAGAAAAAACGTGAAAAATCGCTACTGGGGTTGCTGGGTTTAAATAAACCTCTGCCCAGAAACACGCTAGCCAGCTCGCCTCGCCAAACCTGCCTCGGCAAAGCTACCTCGCCTAACCAGCTTGCCAATCCCACTTCGCATTCCTAGCTCGCACTTGCCAGCTCGCCAACCTTGATCCGTCAATGCTGCCTCGCACATTCCAGCTCACATATGCTACCTCGCGTATGCTGCCTCGCCAGACTCTCCTCGCAACTCTTCCTCGCATATGCCACCTCGGCAATGCTTCTTCGCCTCTTCGCTTATGCCACTTCGCACCTTCTCTCTTTGCACAATGCCTCCTCGCATAATGCCTCTTCGCCAACTCCCCTTCGCCTTAGCTCTTCGCCTAAGCTCCTCGCCAAAGCTCTTCGCCTTAGCTCCTCGCCAAAGCTCTTCGCCTTAGCTCCTCGCCAAAGCTCTTCGCCTTAGCTCCTCACCAAAGCTCTTCGCCTTAGCTCCTCGCCAAAGATCTTCGCCAAACTCACTTCACCACTTCACCATACTGCCACCTCGCATTGCCAGTCCACAAAATGCCTTCTCGCATTATGTTGGCTCTCCACAACCAATACTTCTAAGTTAAATTCCTGTCTAAACATCCCCCACTCAGCCAGCTCGTAAATGAGATATAAATATCCAAACTTAACAATTCTTCTTGTCACTTACAATCAACAGATAGAAACACAACATATCAAAAATTCAAATTAAACTAACCCACACACATCCCGTAGTGACTCTCCAAAAGTCACCTAGACTCCTACCTCAAAGTCTGACCAAACAACCTTGATACAAATCACTCTCCACCGAGATATACTTATCCAAAAATTCTGAAATTTTACAGGCATCATCTCAATATACCAAGGAATATTTTTCATGTTCATCACTCTAGCTAATTCTTCCTCAGCCATTCCCAGTAATTCCAAACAAACACTGCATCCCTGCAGAAACTCTTAACCAGACCAGCCTTGCTCAAATAAACACAACTCATCATATACATAGAATTTTGCCACACCATTTTACAGAATTATAGCTAAGACATAAATTAACAACTTTCATATTTTACACTTTACCAAAATATGTCTTTAAGAATATGAAATGATCGACACTGAATTCTGCTGCAACCAAAATAAAAGTTTTCTGAAATTTTCAACATTCTCATTTAAAATTTAAAATTCTCCAAACATACAAAAATCAATAGATACATTTCAAAATAGTAGATATTGCATAGAAATGTTATACAGAGTAAATGGGAGTCAATATTGGATGATTAATAATAAAGAAGAGCTAATAAGAAGATGATTAGAATGAAAAGAGGATGAAGTTGCAAAGGATTAATAATTGTTAAATGGAATTTGAATATTAATGAATGGCTTTAATGTATGAATATTGACGACTAAAATGTTAGCGAGTTCTACGGATATCTGGTGACCTTAAGTTTACCCGTGCCTTAGGACCGTTATGTTCCAAAAGTGGGATGTGACAGAGGTGGTATCGGTGCTAAGGTTTAAAGTGATACAAAATATATATATCATAAGTGTTAATAAGGTATTAAGGGAAACCCATGGAGCATAGGAATTCCTATTTCGTCATTCGTTCAATGTGCTTATCAATGTTATTTACTATTGATATATTCTTTATGTCTATTTTTATATATAGTCAATTATGCTATAGATAGATATAGGTAGAAAATATGTACTACTAGGATATGATAAAGAACTAGGAAGGGATAAAAATATGATAACATCAGATGATAGGCAAATAGAAATAGAAGTGGAACATAATTTTAACTTTGAATATCTATTGAACATGTACTGATGATTAGTAGTATGGATATGGATGAAAATAGAAGATTGGTATTGTGAGGTTTAATGGAAATAGAATATTAATGTAATAGTATTATAAGTGATAAGTGAGTATTGAGGTATAGTATGATAAAAAAAACTTAAGAAATGCGATAATGATGTAATACTTTAAAGAGACAAAGAACAAGAGTGATCATGTTAATATAGATTGAAGTTATTGAAGTGTAGTGCATTGAAATAAAATTGCATTGACGGACCATTTAGGAAATGAGAAAATTTAAGGATGAATTTTATTGAAGGAGGGAAGAATGTAACACCCTAGAAAAAACTAATGAGATTTTAGTGAATCGGAGTATTGGAAAGTAATGAGTAGACAATGATAAGAATCGAAAAATCTAAAAACAGTTTTATAAAAATAGTTACATAAGTTAGAATAGAACATAAGTTAATGGGACAAAATAGACAATATGATAAATGTTAGACATACTCAAATGAATTAAGTTAATGAGAATTAATCTAATTAGTAAGAGAAAATGATTAGTCAAGTAATGGAAGTTAAGGAAAAATTTAGTATGAAGATTAAAGACTTAAGAGTAAGCGACTGTAGAGAAAGCGATGGACTGTTAAACAGAGTAAATGGGCATCAATATTGGATGATTAATAATGAAGAAGAGCTAATTAAAAGATGATTAGAATGAAAAGAGGATGAATTTGCAAAGGATTAAAGTGAATAGAGAGGAAAAGTAAATTTTCAAAGTTAATGGAAAATGAGACCCACATATTTGTCTTCTTTTCTATATGTTATAAACCAAAATCCATACCTAAAATCTACCAAGTGTGGGCCAGCCATATGGAGTCAAATGGCTAAAGTTTTATATGTTTTATTATTCTGAAGTATTATATGTATAAACCTTTACATATGTCAATTATTGGTGAAACAAAATTCTAATACTTATCATCATTCTTTTCTTTTCTTCTTAAGTAAATAAAAGATAAAACCAATATCATTTTTATACTTAAGTCATCTGGCCATATAAGGATATATTAGCCAAAAAATTATTTCCATTATTAGTGGATTTTATGTTAACAAGAATTAATAAAGCACATGTCAAATTTACAAAGAAAAATCTCAAGTTCTTGAAAATTCTCTCAATTTTTCTATCAAATATTATTTTATTTATATTTGGATTTTTTATTATACATATATCTAAGTGTAAGAATAAGAGTTAAAGTGTTGGAAAAGAAAATCCTACACCAAAAAAAGCTTGAGTTGGCCGAACCAATAGCCAAGTGTTTCCTTTGCTCTCTTTCCATCTTCCAACATCAAAACCTTACCTCTAAGCATAGTTTATAAAGGGATTTCTATAGAAAAGCTAATAGTCAAGTTAACATAATAGTGAAAAGGTGATTAGGAGGTGAAGATAGTGTAGAGGAAGGAAGGTTAAAGAGAAAAGAGGAGGAGGGATTCCAAGGTGACAAGGAAGAAGGAAATTTTTGATTTAAGGTAAAATTTTGTTTCTTTGTTTATTTATTTGTTTAATGATATTTATAAATTGAATGGTTATTGAATTCATTGATTTAAGTAAAACATGAAATTATTTATGTTTATGATTTAGGAATTAAGGTTTAGTTTTGAAGTTATATGCTAAGAACTAAATAAGTGAAGTAAAGATTGATACGTGTGAATTAAGAAATTCAGACTCTATATAGAAGCTGTAACTTTGACCTATGATTTCGTGACCTTAATGACCAAATTTGCTTAAGTGTAAAACATGAAAGTTGTAGATATATATTTTATTTATATGAATGCAAAATAAATTTGAAAAATTCGAAGTGAGGAAAGAGATATTAAGTAAAAACAGAGACTGACTAAGATATAGTGTTTTAAAAAAAAATGCTAATGTGTTTTAATTTTATAGAATGTTAGAGACTGAATTAGGTTAAGTGTTCAATATGAAAAGTGTTTATTTATGTCTTATTTAGAGGTATATAAAATGGTTTTATCATTGGATTAGTATTTTATGAGATGAAGCAAAATTAGTAAAGATTTCCTAGATTGGAGTGCAGGGCAACAAGGCTAATAGTAAGGTTGAATTCAAACTGTCACCATATACTGTGTATTACTTGAACATGTCTAAATTTTGGATATGTTAGAACCTAAAATTTATAGTTTCATTTGGAAAAATAATCAAAGTAATTGAATATATATAGCAGGAGTTATAAGCAGAAGAACATAGACCGCCAAAATGAGGAAAACAAGTAAAAGTTTAAAAGCTATAACCCTAAGTTAAGGAACATATGAGTATTAAGTAAACTAAAGTTAAGAATAGTATGTAATATGTAAATAAATATTGATTTAAATGCTTAATTGATGTGTAGTTTCGAATGACGAAGATAATGAAAGTGGAAGTTCTAAATAATAAAGTGAAGTGAATGCGTAAAGTTGTTTAGCAAGGTGAATTATGTATATATCATTTTACCTATCCATAAATTAAATTACTAAATTTACCCTGAGCCTTGTACCTTTATGATTGAATGCTACATTGTTATTGCTATTAATCATATTTGAATTACCAAGCCTAATGTAATCTATTGTTATTGAAAATGAATTGCTTATTGTATTGCTTGATCATGAGAACTTGATTTATAACATTGTGTTTCATTGACTTGCACCATGATACTCTAACTGTTGTGCACATCAAATGTTCAATTCATATGCCCTAATGTATATTGTTGGATAACCACCCTGAAACTAAGAACGGAACCGACACATGTTCATCGAATTGTATTGACACTTATTGATTAACAAGCCTTATTTACCTATTGATTGTTCACGATACATAAATGATTCCACTGAATATTTAAATTGTCATCAAAGTTTACTGTTTATGTGGATATGACAGAGCTATTGCACTGGCAGGGTAGTGGGTAAATACTGTTAGCATTATACAAAATAGACTCTTTATATTGTTTACCCTAACTAGAAAGGGATTTGTCATAGTCATAAGGCCTAGCCTGCCTTATGTAATTTAATAATATTGATAGACTGTTACTGTTACTGGCCCTTCATTTGTCACTTCCACAAACTGATATGATACTTACTAACCATTATTGGCACTGTTTTCCATTGAAACTCTTTTCCTACTTCATTATTATTTATTATTGTTATCATTGCTATCCATTCCATACGCCTAATGTCATTTGGTGTGCAAATTTGATATACTTATATCTACTCATCGCATTCATTATTACTTAACTTCTATTGATTTATCTTATTATTATTTACCTGATCCTTATGTTTAATGATGTATACTTAACTCACTAAGTATGTTTATACTCACTCGTGATTATTTAATTATTTTTCAGGAAAGCAGTAATAGGAGCTAATTCCCATGTCATTTTTCTTCTTCTGCACTTGGGACATCTGAAGACTCCAATATATATTTTATTTTTATGGAGTCAGTATGTCTATACTCTAGAGCTCCATGGGTATAATTTAGAAAATAGATAGTTCTATTTAACTTATGAATGTATAATATCTTATGAACATGAATTGCCTAACATGTGTAAATAATTATGATATTAAGATGTGACAATAGGTATTACTAGGAATAATTAATGATGTCAAGGAATAAGTTATTATATGTGATAACCGATAATGATAATGATAATGACAAAAATAGTAATACCAATAATGATAACGCTAAAATGTGAAAATAGCATGATATGAGTAAAATAAATATATAAGAGTGCTTTATATGCTTATTTGGAATGTGGAATTGAGGATATAAGGATGGTAAAACATTGAGAGTGTAAATTTTTATGCAGGTTATGAACTTTGAAAAAATTATTGAAATGTTAATTGAGTACTATTCACATTGAGAATTACTTTAAAAATACAAAGGAGACTTTGTTAAATTTTCTGCAAGATTAATAATTGTTAAATGGAATTTGAATATTAATGAATGAGTTTAATGTATAAATGATTGGCGATTGAAATGTTAATGGGTTTTACGGGTATCTGATGACCTTAGGTTTACCCGTGCCCTAGGACCATTATGTTCCAATAGTGGGACATAACAACTATGCAGAGGAGTTATGGTTCTGTTCCTCTTTGTCCCACTTGTGGGAAGTAATATTTCGACAAATGCTATAGGAGACTGGTGTATGTTTCAACTGTGGTCAGTCGAGCCACTTTATTAAAGATTGCCCCTAGGCATTACACTCAGATATATCTCAGGCTTCCCTGTCCACAGTTCAGATGGATAAGGGAGGAGGTGGTACTCAGCTTGGTAGAGGAGGTTTAGATAAAGGCCAAGATATGGGTAGAGGTTTTGGTCAGACAATGGGACAGGTTTTGGGATAGGCACCGATTGGCAGTGGCAGGGGAAAAGTTTTTGCTTTGACTCAGCAGGAGGCTCAGGCCTCAAACATAGTTGTGACAGATATTATCCCTATTCAAGCTTTGAATGCACGAGTTCTATTTTATTATGGTACCACACATTACTTTGTTGCCAATTGGGCCACCACTTGGCCCAATCTTCTAGTCTTGACCAAAGCTTTAAAACAGTACCTCATGGTTCACCTAAATCCTTTGGTAACCGAGTTAACCAAAAACTACTCAAAATCCCAAAATGGACCCGTAACAGTGAGTGCCAGTTGCGGCAATGCAACTGGGCCCACCGGATATTTTTTTGACACCTTCCAAATATGTTCTATTATTCTTTATATATGTATATATGATTGTTCTACAGCTATATGAATATAAATATGCTATATTTATGGTTATATGGAGACATACTCATATGATATTATAACAGGACTACATCAATGGTGTAGTGAAAATTCCATCGACCGTGTGCACACTGGTGTTAATTAAGTTGACATTTGCTAGAGAGGGTGTAATATTCTCTGGTATTAATAAAATTGACCTATGTTAGGGAGAATGTAATATTCCCTGGTTGTAAAGGCTGATCCCCTTTACGTGTAGTGATTTATGCACTTTATTATCGTGTCTATTACAAACAACGCAATTGTACTTGTATATGACTCAATCCTATTATATCATATGTGAGTTGACTCATACACTGGATATATTTATATATGGATAATTATATGAATATTTGTTATAATCTATACTTGCTATCTTATATTGATTCTACGGGCCATATATGGGCAACTATGGTAATATGGCATCTACTATATTTTTATACATATGGACTCATTGAGTATTTTTATACTTACCCCCTTCAGTGGTTATCATTTTCAGGTCAGCAGTGAGGCCCGAATTCCATAGGCACTTCCTATCCTCGCCGTGGAATTTTGATACTTAAAACATGTAATATTCCAATTCCAAAAGTATATGTAAATATTTGTACAGTATAGAGGTTCCATGGTACTGTAATATAGGGAATGACATGTATATAGGTGTGTTTGCATCTTTATATCTATAAGTTATAGTATATATATATATATATATATGTGTGTGTGTGTGTGTGTGTGTGTGTGTGTGTGTTATTCTATGAATGGAAATGATTTGATATATACATACATATATATATGTATATATTGAGTTGATATTGGAGATCCAGAGGGATCATTGATTTGAGTATAGATGTTGAAGTATATATTGGAACTATTTATTTGAATGTTTTTTAGCTGGGCATAGTCCTTTTATAGAGGAGATGCTGCCCAAATTTTCATTGAATTGTCAAGTTATATTTGAGCTTGTTATTAAATTGCTTGCCATGCCATATAGATAAAGGGGTTCTTCGTGGTACTGGTAGCTTAGACAACACCCATACCCTAAGACTGTCGCGGCTCTCAGGCTGGGTCATGACAGATATTTGATAATTAGGTCCATCCAGCAGGGAGAACCATCCACTTCCATCATTTCCTCCACCTTTTTTATGCTTGAATGTTCAGTTGCTCCTACAAAAATCTTGTGAGGAAGCTGAAGTGGGTGAGATGCGGCCAATTTACTGAGCCCATCTACTTTGCCATTCTCCTCCCTTGAGATATGTGCAATATGGGTTTCCATTCCTCGCTCCTTCATCTTCTGTATCATAACCTTAGCCTTTGTCAGGTACTTTGCCATTGCGACTCCCCTAGCTTTATACTCCCCTTTCACTTAGTTGATTATCAGCTGTGATTCACTGTAAATCTTTAAGGATTTCATTCTCAGTGTATCTACTATTTGGAGGCCATATAGCAGAGCTTCATACTCTAAGGTGTTATTTATGGTTGCAAATTCAAACCTGAGTGCACATTCTAATACTACACTATCTGGCCCTTTTAGTACAATTCCAACACCACTGTCATCAGCACTACTAGCACCATCTATGAATAGATGCCACATCAGATTATCATTAACCAAGTTAGAGTTAGATTCAGACATGTTTGGTGAGGATGGTTCAGGCGAGCTATCATTAACTTCCTCGGTTGTAATACCCTCTATCTATATTGCTTATGTTATGAGTTATGTTTGGCATACTTCTGAATGAATTTGTTTATGTTCTAATAGATTATAATCTATGCTTTGTTTTCTATTAGAGTGTGTTATCTTAGAGTATAGATTGCTTTTAGAAAGGTTTTATATGCTTAAGATGTGTTTAGTGGAGTTTTGATTAAGTTAGATTTGAGAAAGTTTGGGAGATGCCTCATAACCCTTTTCACGGATGTGAAGCATACTTTCACGGGCATAAGTCAGTCTTCACAGGCGTGAAAAAAGCTTCTATCTAAATTTTAGATTTTCACCAGATATGTAAATAGTGACTTTCACGAGCATGAAGCTTATCTTCACGGGCGTGAAAGGTTAACCTTCACAGGAGTGAATCCTTCTTTCACAGGCTTAAAGTGTCAAGTTTTATATATATCAACTCATTTGTCAACCATCCGAAAATTAAATCATCTTCTCTCTTCTTTATTTCTCAACCACCAAACCCTAAATTTGTTTCAACTGTATTTCTAAGGCGTTAATACCCACATTAATGCTTCATTTTAGAAATCAAACACTTTAAGAAGACCATTAAATACTCCTAAGATCAATATTTCTTCAAAATCTCCATTTGAGAAGAAATAGGTATTATCTCTAGAACTTGATGTCTATTATGATTTGAAGTTATAGTTCATTAGAATAGTTATATGAGTTATGGAGAGTATATTAAATGCATTTATGGCTAAAGATTTTGGTTGTTGGAAGAATTAGGACAAATGATGAATAGTAGTATGAATAGTGCTAATTTTTCTAATCTTCCATAATTATCTTGGAGAAGGGTTAAATTAAATTTAAGAATTATCTAATTAAGCCTTAGAGAGTCTCTATTTGCAAGAAATTGATATGGATAATGTTGGGTAAAAAAAATCCTAAAAATTATGATTTGTTGAAATGTGCTAGGCTTGGAGCATTAAAGTGTTTAAGAGTTGATTGGAGATTGATAGGAGTTTTTAAGCTTCGGTTTGGATTGTTGCTTTGTTAGAGGTGAGTTATGCATATGTGCTTTGTATATATTTATATATGTATACATATTTCTTCTGTTTTATTGAACCTAAATTTCATTGTAAGTATATAAATGCATTTGCCAAATTGTTAAATCCTTTGAAACTAATATTGCTTGACTATGTACGCTTTGTTGCTATTATTATGATTTTTGAGTTGGAATTGCTATCCATTTCTTTGGAACCAACTTGTTTTTATTGTATAAATTAATTAATCTAAAATGTTCATTGTTATATAATCCATTGATTGATAAGAACCTCTATTGCAAATACTTATATTTTAAACCAAATAGATGTTATTATCAGAACGTCTTCCCTATAAAGGATAAATCATAGGATTGTATGTACCTATGATTCAACTGATAGAGTCAAAAGTATCAGGGTCCTTCCTAGATGGGACAAAGTTTCTCTAGGCGTGTATTAGAGCAAGCACATGTACTATGTATGGAGATCGTAGTACTCTTGTTCTGTTTAAGGATGTCATCATACTCCTATTCTATTTCTCTGTTATTTTGACATTTACATTGCTTTACCCGACATACATAAATATAAATATATCTATGATGTGTCATTTCTTTCAGGCACTTCTGATTTTTGATTTATGACATTTGATTTCTTATTTTTGATTTTTGATCTATGATTTTGACTCTAATCTATATACAACCATTGAATATATATTATTTATCTGTAATATGAACTCTATTTTTTATATATATGGATAAAGACAGTATTTTCGAGCCTCTATTCTAATTCTAAACCTCAGGCATAGCATATGCACAATCCATTGAGTTGAAGGCTCACCCTCATTTTATTATGATTTTCAGGTGCTAGAGTCATCGATCCAGAGTCTGAGGATAGAGTTCCTTGACTTTTTTTCTCCAAGAAGCTAATTGAAAGTATAGACTGTAATCATTTTGGACGTTTTTGTTATTATTTTAAGATGTAATCCTCTTAGAGCTCCATAATTCTTAAATGGTCTGTAATATTCTTTTGGGTTATCACTTGTTCATTTTGGATAGAGGACTTCATTTGCCTTTGATCCATGGTAAACAAGTTGATCATATTTTGGATGGTTATATCACAGGATGATATTACAGGTTGATGATGTTTAT
>CANXYC011746419.1:0-16569 GCA_948193065.1 Aleurites moluccanus
AGAGCCCATTAACTGGTTCAACCCTAGTGTAAACCTATATATATGCTAGCTGGGGGCAGCATGCTAGGTATTCCAAACTAGATACCTAGGGTGTAATGTTTCAAGCAATCGCATACATTGCTTGACCTAATAACTCTAACAACGATTATACTCCATAAAGAAGAAAGGAAGAATATAATCATGAACAAAACAAACAAAAAAAAAGTGCTTTCCAATACTAAAAAAAAAATTATGTTCACACTATAAGTAAGAAGACGAGCGAGAAAAGCATAAATTTCATGGCAATTTTATCTTACACAAAACTAGCAAACAACATAAAAAATTCATTAAAACGTTCAAATTTCAAATCTTTTCCAGTATGGAAAAGTTGGTTATAGGAGTACCTGGTATTTCCCATGGATCAAATTTGTACAAATCCACCACGGGAATTACGTCGAGTTCTATTTTAAGTCCCTGAACTTTTCTATGCAGGTAATATCCTACCAATTCATCATCAGTTGGATGAAACCGAAAACCCAGTGGCAGTGAAGCCCCTGCCATTATAACGGTCTTTTCCTAAGTTGTAGTTTCTTAAAATTAAAATGTGAAAGAAACAGAACAAAACAGGGGAAACAGAGCAAAAACAGAGGACCAGAAATGAAGGTTTTCTTGCTAAGTACCTAGGCTATACCTATTAAAGATCTGAAAAATCCAAAAATAGAAGCTTTTATTAACACTAATTTTTTACCAAGAATCAGGTAAAACTTCCTTAGAATGCACCCATTATAGAACATCTTCTTTTAAATTTAGTCACAAAATAAAGATTAAAATCAACAAAAAAAAAACCTTGAATTTAAGCAATACCCAGAAGCCAAAATTGACTAAAATTCACAGTTTAGTTAGAACTTCTAATAATTGAACCTATTGCAATACCCAGAATTTAAAATCATTCAAAATCACTAAAAAACTGAAAATTTTGAATGGCCTAGAAAGAAAGAGAATCTAGAAAAGAACTGTATGTGTTAATTAGGGAAGAAGAGAGTAAAGTTGAGTAGAGTAGAAATAGAGGTGTGTGGAGTGTGTTTATCTATGGGATTTGAAGAGGGTGAGAGAGATTTAAATTTTGCAACACCGAAAATGCAGAGATTGCTTGTCCGAAGCACACCCAAAATTCCACAAGAGTGGCCCGCTCAAGTCTCCCTTTTCACACCTAGCACTTGCATTTCCTTCCCGCCAAATTAATTTATGACATTTGCCTTTTGGATTCCTTAATTAGGGTTTATTTTAACACAGAGATTCAGAGTTATTAGTTGTTCTACTAGCCAAAAAAATAGAGAGTACATGGTATTGGTTTAGTTCTCAGTTGATAGCTTATGATTGGTGGCGGCTAATAATTATTTAATTATTATTATGGTTGAAATGTAAATAATAACCAATAATATAATTATTTTATAAATTTTTAATTTAGATTTGTATAGTTAGTTTTTGATATAGCTATTAATGTATAAAAAAATAAATAATATATAATTGTAATTTTAAAATTTGTTTAATATCATCTGTTTTATTTTTTTTATCAAATAAATAAAAATTGAAATAATGAAATTAATATTTATTGAAATAGAATAATGAATTTATTTTTCACATATTTATAATATATATTTTTAAATTTATTTGATGCTATTAATATAACTAATACATATGCATATATCCATATTTTTGACAAATAAATTCATATTTTCTAAATTATTTTATATGTTTACCGATTAAATAACATTTTAATTAAGATATTAAAATAATATATATTATTAACTATTAACGTATGATTATTTAATTAATGAGTTAGTTATATTTTAGCAATTAAATTTTAAAGAGGATAATTATGCCTAACTATAAAAAAAAATTCATTAGTAGTTCCTAAAAACCTCCAAATTGGAGCTGATAGAATCAACAGTTAGCTAATAATTCTAAACCCTTATGAAAATAATATATTTTTTACAATAAATATAACTTTTTATTCTTGAAAAATAAATATATATCCACCGTCTAATTTGCTATGTCACACACATAAATCTGTTTCACTCCGCTTCTAAACATGCTCTAGCTTAATAAAAGATAAATAAAATATGAATATAGATGCCCAAATTCAATTTATAAATTAATTAAATTTAAAATAAAATTTATTTGTTTATTCCAATAATAAACTTAATATTAATTAAGCATATTCATGTTGAGTTTGAATATTTTAATATTTTATATAACCAAGTTTTGAATCTTAATAACTTACTCCAATAAAACATGAATAATACATTATATTGATTTATCTTGATTAGATTATGAAAGAAGTAAATATTGGGGTATCTTTGTTATTGTATCCAAAAAAAATTTAAATAAATAATTTAATTGAGATCCAATTTCTCCATGATTTCAAATTGGATCGGTGTTTATATAATATATATCTGTCCAACTCATTAATTAATTTAAAAAAAAATCAATATTTTTATTTAATATAGATGAGGAGAACCATCTTTTGTCTTTTCAATAATCTGCTTTTGATATGGAAGAATTATTATATAATCTTCACACCTTAATTATTATAAAATTAATAAATCTTAGGGCTAATCTTTATTCATCTAATCATGTGTACTAAGTTTTGGAGGTTTGCAGAGCATGAAATGATTTTTTTTTTTATGGCAGTTGATTAGTTGTAAGGTATAAAAAATTAACTTTTGAATAATATATTAAGCTTATTTTTAATTTTAAATAAAAAACAAGTTATTTATTGTAAAATTAAGATAATTCCAAGAAACAAATTTGTATAATTGGATTTAAAAATATGATTTATATTAATTAAACAATAATCACTTATAATGATATTAAAAAAAATAAAACAGATTTAACTCAATTGTCAAATAAAATCTCTTCTTATTTTATTGATTGAATTATTAATAGTGTATATAAGATAAATAATTTTAAAATTTATAACCAAGTATAAAAAATGTATGAAAAAAATTAATCTAAATAATATTTTTCTTTAACCAATAAAAAAAATATTCTTGCATGTATTAATCACTTTTTCAATCATCTTAAATTTTTAATTAAGTGTTGTTATTTTGATTTACGTGATGCATTAAATATTATTAAAAAATATAAATATTTTTCTATACACTGCAATTATTAATTTTTAATCCTGATTTATGAAATGTAATCTAAGTAGTGAAGTCAATATTTATACATTATATAATGAATTACCATTAAAACACCACCTCAAATATTACTCAAATAGTACTTGATTTAAATAGAAGCACAAAATAAAAAATAAAAAAGCTATATTAGTTCTTATGTCATTGAACATACTTTAAATATCTCACTTGAGAGAGGTCAAAGTGGTCAAGGAAAGCATTGATTTGGGAATTTCAGTGTTCTTGAGATTCTAGCTTCCTTCCACATCATCCTGAGTCAGACAAAACACTTTTGCTTTATTTATGGAAGTGACTGTATCTTCTATGTGGGTCCACTATTCAGAAAGAGAGTCCCAAAAGTGCTCAATAGAGTTTTTAAACCTTTTTGGAATGGACCAAACATGCCTTAGTCGAAGCTTAAATCACTTTGTGAATTCACAAGTAGATGTAAAGTACACATGTATAATAGATAATCCACCTGTTAACTCCCATTAAGTGGAACCAACTAACGTAATGTTTGGCAAGGGGAAATACCTCATTTAAAACCTGAATTTAAGTTAAAAGTTTAATTTGGTTCATGTAAAAAAATTGATCTATTTTTTCTCTTAAATTTAGACTAATTAAGAGTTTGTTAATTAATTAATCAAACTGATATTACTTTATTTTAGTAAATTGAATTTGTGGGATTCATTTATATATTTTATTTATTAAAAAAATATTAGAATTAAAAATTAAAGAAAGAAAAAAGATGAACATCTTGATTTCATTAGGATTTCTACTTCTTATTCCATATAATTGTCAAACGGCTTAATATTCATTTCCTTTTCGTCCTTAACTTCTTCTTCTTCAACAAAATCTATTTTTTTCCTAAGTCCTCCTTACGCTGCCATTTCCTCCCCCTCACTTCTACACTAGGATAACTTCGCCGAGCACCGACCACGTGAGGCGAAGGAGCAGTTATACAAGGCCATGGAGGAGCTCCAATGACTGCAGCATAACTGGAATGTGGTGGTCCTCATCCGCCTTGCTATTATGCGCCTGATGAGTCTTGTGTGACTCAACTATTGGTAATTTTGCAAGAGTTTTTTTCTCTCTTTTGGCTTCAGAGTCAATGTTGGTATTTTGCTTCGAGCTTTCAAGCTCATTAATGGATAATCTTCTCTTCTCAATCTCAAGGTTTTCACTTTATCTATGTACATCAATTTCACAATTTTCTATGTAGTTTTGGTTAATATTTGTATTATAATGAATGATTATTGAGTTTGGTATGGAGAATGTACGATTGAGCAATGCTTATAAATTTGAACCTAAATTTTAAATTTTTAATGGCAGAAACTTCTCTCAAAGAAAGATTTAATAGTAAGAGAAAAAGCATATCGTATTAATTTACTATTTGGGTGATTTACGGGTTATTATCATGCACTAAGAAAGTGAATTGGATGTTAGAAGATCTTATATGTGTTTTTTCTTTTTTCTTTTTTTTTTAGTTTTATTTTTTATAATTTAAAAATATTATTTTTATAATTTTAATATTTTTTTATTAATTAAAATACATAAATGGATCCCACAAATTTATTTTACTAAAGTAAAATAACGTATGTTTTGTTAATTAATGGATAAGTCCTTAATTGGTCTAAAAATTAAATTTAAGGAGAAAATTAGACTAATTTTTTTTTTTACATGACCTAAATTAAAATTTTAAAATAAGTTGAAACTCTAAATTGGGTATTTCCCGTTAAGCAAACGTACCATTCCTTGATGTGTTGCACGCATCTACATTAGTAAAAGATTCAAAGCAAAAGAGAATTTAAAGGTTGCTTTATTACTATTGTGGATATTCGGATGTGATTATATTAAAAAATAAGTTTTATAAATAAAAAATTAATTTTTAAAATTCAAATGCAAAATTTATTTTTGAATAAGTATCAAAATAGTTTCTATAAGGCTTCAAATTTATTTTTTAATTGATTTTTTATCTAGCCAAATATTTTTAAATACTCAAGCACTAAAAAAAGTATATAAGCCTCTTTAAAATGAATTTTGGATTCTCAATTTGAGAATTTAAACACTTTAATACCTTAATTTTAAATTTCAATTAAAATCAAATTAGTAAAATAATTATGTTTTTTTTGACCTATTTCTATTACTGTTCCAATTCTAAAACTTTATTATAATTAAAAAGGATATTTTTCTTCTTTACTCAATTTATAATTTCAATGTAATTATTTATTTATTTAATTTAAAATAACAAAATAAATTTAATATAATATATAAAACAAACTCATAGTATCACTTTTATCAATAAAAAAAAAAAAAAAAATTTGATTACTCTTGCATTTGCCCACATCCATGCCATACCAGAAGACTATACGACTGATTAGTTGTCGTTCTATGTTTCCATTAGGAAAAGGCTAGTAAAATTGGAATTTTGCTTTGGGCCATTTTAAAGCTTTCATCTGTATGTATGAGTTTATTTATTTGGTAACACTATTTAATTATGACTTACGAAACAGAAGCCAAAACCATTGAAATTAATTGGATTTTCAAGATCATCAAACTAAGGAAAATTAATTAATAAAATGAGATCAAAATTAATATTGCTTTAAAGCCGTACGGATTAAATATCAATGAATTTTTTATTTATTAATATTGATATTAATGTAAATATATTAATGAAAATATTCTCTAGTCTTAATTAGTGTCTTAGACTTAGCTTTCTTTCTTATTGTTATTTCCTATTTTGTATCATCTAAATGTGTATATAATGGAGCTCAAATCCTTGTACAAAACATATTTAAGAATACAAATTTATTCTCTAAATCCATCATGGTATAAGAACGCTGCTTTAAAATTTTTTATGGTTTTTTAACATTTATGGAATTATTTTCTGGTTTGGTTTGCTTTCTGGGCTTTTGATTTTTTGGCTCCAATCTGATTAGGTTCTTTTGGTTTGAATTGAATCTACTGTCTTTTTTGTTTCTTGTCGGATTTCGGTTAGTAAGTCGCCGTCCAACCAGACCATCACCTCCATCTTTCTTGAGCAACTCAGATCCTCTCGTTGCTCCATCGTTGACCTCTTCACGCGCCCTCAAGTGCCGTCGAAAGATTTGCTCTTCTATATGTGACGTCAGTAAGTGATGTCAGCAAGATGCTATGATCTGCATTTCAAATTCGTGCTCCGATCCGTGCTCTGGCTGTCCCAATCTGTGCTCTCTGCCTCTTCTGGTCAGCTCCTCTAGTCGAACCAACTCAGTTGTCTTCAACCAACCGGTTCAATGCATTCTCAATCGTTTTTTTGCAAACTCAGACTGGTTCCCAACTTTTTTGATCCTTCTGAACTCATTTTTGCCATTATTTTGGCCTAAATTGGCTTCTATACTAAGTTTTCAGGTTCAATTTTTATTCTTTGCATTATCTTTTTATTCACTACTGTAATACCCTAGGAAATACTATCATATTTGAACAATAATATATCTAGTTATTGGACTGCGAATACCGATATAATAAAGGAAATTTTTTGAAACATAGTTAAAATGCATTTACGACATTGTCCTAGAAAATGTCAAAGTTAATTACACTCCCGGGAAAAAAGCAGTCCAGTTGATTGAAGAATTTCCGATTCAGACCATGGGGTAAAGAATCATATAAATATAAATGAAATTTTAGTGAAAAGGAAAAGTTGAAAAATGTTTAGGAACACTGAAAATAAAAGTAATGACAAAATTATAAATAAGTTAAAATTTAAAGGTAAATTGGGAAAACCACTGTATGTATTCCAGAATAGTTCTGAAAGTATTTTATAATAAAGTACAAATAAAAAGAAGTATTTCAATTCCCATTTTGAAATCCAATTCTCAACAGAATTGTCAGAATAAATTACAGAAGGAAATGTGATCAAAGTACAATTATTGAAAAGTTTAAGGACCTATTTGTAATTTGTCAATTTTGCTTAATATATAAGCATGCCTTAGAGATATTTTTGGCCATCTTCTTCCTTTGTTCTTTGTATTGGCCAAAATTCTCCTCCATTTCTCTACCAAAATTTTCTTGCAAAATCAAAAGAAAAACCAAGAAAAACTTTGATCCAACTTTTGATTCATTGATTTCCAACCTTGATTTACTTGGAAAATCAAAGAATTTCAAGATCTACCACCATATGTGTTTCGGCCCACTCATCAACCAAAGATAAATAATTGATTTTTTTGGTTTAATGGTTGATTTAGATGTATTAGATGTTGATTAGAATGGGTTTTATGGTTATTGGCATTAATTGATGCATTTGTTAGATTTTCCCTAATTTGGAAACCCTAGTTCAAAGTTGTAAGATTTGAATCTTTAAATTAGTGTTAGTTAATGTTAAATAAGGTTAGATTATGTTAGTTGATAGCTAATAGATGGATTATATGTGATTGGTTTGATGTAGAACCTAAAGAATTGGAAAGTTGTCAATTTTACCTACTTTGAAGACTTTGGTGGCAAAGCAAGTAATTCAAGTGATTTGAAGTGATAGGTGAGTTTAATATGCATCAAATGTCATGTGTATTGCATTGAAATATTGATTGGAACCTTACTCCAAAATGGCCACTTTGGCCGAACCATGTTAGCATATTTTGCCTTGAATTTTTGTCTTGTTTTCCTTTGGTTTCCCATGCCATTTTGATCATTTGTGTATTGTTTATTGATGGAAACCAAATGCTTATTGTATAGCCTATATTATGTACTTGTTGATTGATATTGGAGCAATTTCAATGTTGCACCAAAACCTTACTAAAATGCATAATATTTGTTGCACACTAAATGTTCGATGAATTGCCTAGTTCAAAATCCGTGGACCTACCATTTGAATGTCATCGTCGCCAACGACATTGGCATGCCAATTGAGCCAACTTCTTGACTTTGATTGTAAAACTTTTGATTCATTCCAATGTTAATTGTTATTCGTAATACCATTGTTTATTGCTTCTTCCATTGCTTATTCATTGCTTTATTGCAGTCTCGTTTGATTCACAAGCTATTGTTACTTGATGAAAACATTGATGTTTATTGATATCAATTGACTTGTTCCATGTTTTTATTGATTACAATGAGATTTGATAGAGCTTCCTCCGACGGGGTAGTGGGTACATACCATCAGCAATGTGCACATTGACTCTACGTGATACCCTAGCTGGGAAGGGTTAACAGTCCTAACCATAAGACCTGATCAGTCTTATGTTTATTGATATATGATTGACATATGATATATGAGATACGAGTTTCATGGCCCTTTATCTGTCTTATCTATCTTATCTACGTGACATGAGTTCCATTGACTTGTTTAATGATTCATATAGCCTTTTACTGTATTCTGATTCTTTATTCAGATATTGATGAGTAGATTAATATTTATTAATTATCTGTTTATTGTTTATTGATATCATAACCATTTCTTATGGTTGATGCATATTAGATTCACTGAGTATTCAATACTCATTCCTTTCATTTGTTTCCATTTCCAGGTGCAGAGTAGAGGCAGATTCCTGCCTTTTATTTCTCAGAGGAATTCTGCAGTCTTGTATTGACAGTGTAATTAATTTAACACTGTACTTTTGTATGTGTATAGTTACTCCATGGGTATTTGTATAAATGGCATAGATAGATTGTATTTACGAATGTATGGCATAATATGGAGTATAAATGTGAATGTGGTTTATGATAATGATATTTACAGTTAAATTACATAATGAATTACAGGATATAAGAATGAATAATGATTACATGAGTAAAGAGAATGATATGAATAGAATATGATTGAATAGTATGTGATTGTATAGATGTGATACTGGGTTCTACGGGTGCTAGTCGCCTCTGGCATCTCCCATATCCTAGGACTGTTGAGTTTCAAAATCGGGACGTGACAGCTACTGTACCAAATGGCTACTTCTGAGTCTACACGACCTATAGTTCAAACTATCACTGTTATTTTTTATGGCTCCAATTATAATTTGTGGGTCCAAGAAATGTGCAGTTTTTGAAAGGCCCCTTTCTCTAGCATTATGTCATTGATGAGGTTCCCAAACCTACCAAACAACCTAATGAAGATGATAATAAATTTCTTGAGAGGTTTGATGTCATACCCTAGGAAGTCTCATCTTGTATGCATGAATTGATTCTCAGTTTATGGTTTAAAAGTATTGAAATGATGAGAAATAATTTTAGAGACACAGTTGGAATACAAATGAGATACTTTTCCGAAAATTGTCAGTGTCAATAACACTGCCCGGAAAATAACAGTTTGATAAATTTAAGAATTTCTGACCCAGACTTAGGGGGATTAAATAAGTTAATTTTATGTGAAATTATGGTGAAAATAAAGAGTTGAAAAATATTTTGGAACACTGAAAATAAGAGTAATGACAAAATTATAAATAAATACAACTTTGAGGGTAATTTTGGAAATCCACTGTCTGGGATTCAGAAATGACCTAGAACTATTTTTGAATGACAGAACAACTTAAAATAAGGTATTTCACTCCCCACACTTGAGGTTGAATCTAAACAGAATAGACAGAATAAATTACAGAAAATTTTGGAATAAAAAATACAAATAAGAAAAATTTTGCGCCAAAAGTGCAATTAAACAAAGTTGTGGGACCCACCATTTCTAAAAATAGAGCTAGGTGGCCAGACATAGTGGTGGAGAAGGATATTTTTGATAAAAAAAATGATTAATTGATTTATTAATTAATTAAATAGGTGACAAATTACCAAAATTCTAGAAAACTCTATTTTTTATCTTCATTTTTATTTTAGTTTGGCTTTGTACATATAAGAAGAGAATGGAAATAGGAAATGGGAAAGTGGTGGCCGAACCACATGAAAGGAAAATACCATAGAAATAAGTCTTCCAACCTTTTCAAAAAATCAACCAAAAATAGATAGGAAATTGAAGAAGGAAGTAGTTTTATGAAGAAAATAGGATAGAAAAATAGAAAAATAGTGTTCAAGCTTTTGGTGGAGAAAAAGGAAGTGGGATTCAAGTATTTTGATTTTAGGTAATGATTATAAACTTATCATTTTTAATTATATTTAAGAGTTCTAAGGTTTGATTTGGTAAATAATTGAGGTAATTAAGTTAAAAATGTAAAGAATGAGTTAGGATTTATATAGTTTCTGAATTCTATTTTAAGGCAGTAAATTATGGTTGATATTCCAAAATTTTAATGACTAAATTTGAAGATGGTTAAAACAAAAAAGTTGTAGATAAATGTGTTAATTAGACTTATGTAAAATAAATTTGTGAAATTCTAAGTGAGGAAAGAGTTATTGAGCAAAAACTGTGACTGGTCTAGAATTAGAGTTATAGAAAAATGCTACTGTATTTTTATTATATATAATGATAGAGACAGAATTAGAAGAAGTATTCAACATGAAAAATGTTCATTTATGTCTTGTATATAATAATATAAAAGTTTTTTTCAATTTAATTTTTGGTTTATGAGATATTAGTTCATAAGTATAGACTGCCCGGAATGACTATTTAACAAAACATAGGTTACAGGGTTCTATAGATATGAGGACCCTAAATTCTAAATTAGAGAAAGTATTAAACATTAAAGATGATAATTTATGTGTAATATAAATTAATGTAAAATGGTTTTATAATTAGATGAGCACGGAATAAATTATAGGCATAGAAACAGGGCATGTCTGGATAGAGATTTCAGGGCAGTAATTTAATTTTGGAAATTCACTAATAATTGTATAGTGATCTAAAAATTTTGAAATTTGGATATGTTATAATTTTATGTGTCTATTTTCAATAGGAAAAGTAATTATAGTAATTGGTTAATTATTGATTGAGTTATTAGAAAAGAACAGAATCTGCCAGAATAAGATTTTAGGTAGAAAAGTAGGTAGCAGGGCTTGTTATAAGCCTAAGTTTAAATTAACACCATAAATTGTGTAGTATTGAGTTTAATGTGAATTTTGGATATTTAGAACCTTATATGTTAAGTTTAATCAGGAGCAAGAATTGAAGCAATTGGATAATTGTAGAGAGAGATATGAGTAATGAAACACATGCTGCTAGTAAAGAATTTTACACAGAAAAATCTTAGTAATTTGGAAATTTGAGAAATTTTCTTTAATATAAGTAATGTAATTTTATGTTAAATAGTATCTAAATAGAAATTAATTAAATATGTAGAGTCAAGAATGAATAAGAGATGTGATGGATACCGTAAGAGATAAGGCAAAGAATCAAGGATAAAGGAAAAAGAGAAATGTTTAAGTTTTAAGCTAAGGTGAGTAATGTATACATCATTATGCATACTCATGTTTTGATTTATTGACCCAATGAGTATATTTCTTTCTTGATTAAATGACACTTTATTATTGTTGATCATTCTTTGATCTTCCAAAAGATTGAAATTTATCCATACTCATTGATTGCTATTGATATTGAAATGCCTTTTGTGTACTGATTGATAAGTAAACCCGTGTATCGAAAGCCATTATACCAAAATGTTCTTAATGCATACTTGATATTGTTATTAATTTTCATTGGCCTATTTACATATGGTTTTGACAGAGCTACCGCTCTGACAGGGTAGTGGGTAAATACTGTAGGCGATGTGCACATTGATTACTGATGCCCTAGCTGGGAGGGGTTATTGGTCCTAGCCATAGGGTCTGATCAGCCTTATGCTTACTGATATTGATACTACTGGAGATTGTATGTTTACATATAGTCCATACTAATACTACTAGAGACTGCATGTTTATATATAGTCCATCCCTTTATCTGTCTATCTACATGATACGAGTATTGATTACCTGTTCATTGATTCCAAACTTATATCTTATTACTTACCGTTGATATCTTTTATTATCGTATGCTTATATCTCATATATAATGATGCATACATGCTCATTGAGTATCTTATACTCACCAAATGGTGGCTTTATAATTTTACAGGAATGAGATAGAGGAAGAAGATTCCAAGTCAATTTCTTTTCCGATTTGGAATGTCAAGTACATAAAGGTAGAATTTTATTCTCTAAAGGTCGTGAGTGACAACTCTTAGAGCTCCATGGTACTATGTATAATTAGATGATTGAGTACTATAATGATGTATGAACATTGAAATAATTGACAATTCAGTGGCATTCAAAATATAATGTGTAATGTTAATGACTGATAATAACAATGATAGTAAAGTGATAGAGACAGTGATACTGAAATATGATAAAATGAAATTCACGTGTTTCAAAAGAGATTTAGAAGTGCTATGTATGTTTATGAAACTGTAAAGTTGAGGATATAAGGATGGTAAACTATTGGGAGTGTAAAATAATTTTTAGTGCAGGCTGTATAATTTTTGAAAGACTCGGTTTTGGGTCGGGATTAAAGTTGAAATTACAAAGGGGACTTTGGCAAAATTTCTGTAAAATTTATAAGTAATAAATGGGTTTTAAGTAATGATTAATGAATTAATATTGATTGAATGATTGATAAATGGACTGTTCATAGGTTCTACAGGTTTTCGGTGACCTTAAGTCTACCCGTGCCCTAGGACCATCGCGATCCAAAAGTGGGTCATGACATTTGATCAATTGGATGGCATAAATCATCAAATCTTGACCTGGTTTCGCAACACTTGTCTCGTTAGTATTAAAGGTGAGTTTCGATGATTCAACGCTGCCAATGAGGTATGGTTTTTTCTTAGAGATCATTATTTTGTTTCTGATGATGTTCACCAATTTCATATTTATCGTGAAATTCATTGTCTCCAACAAAAAAAAAAGCAGACCATTCATAGTTATATCTTTGAACTTCAAACTCTTTGGGATCAGTTAGCTAATTGTGATCCTCAATGGCCTTATTCTGCCTCTACTACTTTCTATATGGGACTCCGTGGTCGCCAATATGTTTGGCATCTTCTTATGAATCTCTGCCCTGAATTTGAGTCTATTAGTGCTTCCATTCTTCATTGCAGTCCATTGCCTAAGTTGGATGTTATGATTCAAGAATTGATCTTTAAGGAAACTCGCCTTAATACTCTCTGAGTTATTTACCTTCCACATATGTTATATTGGCTACTCCTCCTAGTCCTCCTTCTTCTCAACCTCTATCTGAGACTAATATGGCCTTAGTTGCTTCTTTATGAGTCTCTCGTTCCCTTATATGTTATTACTGCAAGAAACCTAGTCATGTACTTCGGAATTATAGTAAACGCCCTCAAAATAGACAATCTTATGGTAATATAGGTAACTCCATTAATTCCAATATGAATGCTTCCATACCTACTTATTTTTTTGCTACCACTACTGCTTCCTTTCCCATTCTCACTCCACGATATTTAAGCCTTACTCCAACAATTACACATTGATTCTGGTACTTCTACATCATTTATCCTTTCTATTACTCCAGGTACTTCTTCTTCTTGGTACTTTGATTTTGCCTGTTGCAATCACATGATATTTGATTCATCCTTATTTTCCTCTATAAGTACTCCTTTTTGTTTTACCTGTGTACACACTACTGATAATTCAATTTTATGTGTTAATAAAATTGACACTATTTCCACCTCATAATTATTTCTCCCTGACACCTTTTTTGTTCTTAGACTTTCTTTGAATCTAATTTTTGTTGGTCAATTATGTGAACTTGGTGTTAACTTATAATTTTCGAGTCATAGTTGCACTATGTAGGATCCACATATAGGGGAATTACTTGAGACAGGGTGTAAAGTGGGACGATTGCTTGAGCTTACTTCTCTTCTATTACCAACCAATTTTATGTTGCTACTGTGTCTTCCAATCTTTGGCATTCCCAATTAAGGTATGTCTCTAGTTCTAGACTTAATTCCCGTAACATCTCAAGTTTGGAGATGCTACAGTCCTAGAGTAAGGGTAAGCCTAAAGCTACCAAACACCTGTATACAAAACACCCATAGAACCCATGTTTCTATACATCCAAACCAACCTTAAATTCATCTCAACAATCGATTCTTAACTTTCATCACTCATGCTATCTATTCATAGTCATTATTATTCAATCATGCAAACTTCTTATAACATTTCATAACTTAATCAATGGCATATACTTTATTATAGTGGTTTTACATAATTCAATTATGTACAAAATTCTTATTACATGACAATTTAATTATAACATTTTACTCTAATCCTCAATGACCATAGAGCTTCTAAAGAAAACTTATAATACTTCAGAAGAAAAGATTTTTACTTCATTACTGGAAGTTCCAACTCAAAGGAGAAAAAAACCTTTGGAACCTTTACTAAATACTCCAATCCTGAAAAATAAAATAAAACACTAAAAGAATGAGTATTTAACTCAATGAGTATTAAATATATTATCATATAATTCAAATAAGACACAATAATGTAAGGAAATAATAAAGTTGCTTAGGAAAAATAATAATATAAAAGTAAAAAACATAATCATCAATTGCACTTGAAACTTAAAGGAAATGATAAAATCACTATTATTAACAACAACATTTAAAATAGTAAAGAAACATGCATCAAAATATTTATACCTTATCGTTAATATTTATTCATCAGAAAACTTGCAAATTATTTTTAACACATGAAACAATTTTTCATAACACTTGAAAAGAAATGACAAAATATCGGGCCTTGAAACATATATTATTGAGGAGCAAAGACTACATATCCCAATAGTATGCTTTAAATTGGCTAAAATTTTAACCCTTTACTATAATACCCTAGAAAGTTATGACTATCATGTATGAATTAATTCTCAGTATGTGGTCCATTAGTTTTGAAATGATGGGAAATAATTTTAGAGACACAGTTAGAAAGTGAACTTGATACTTATTCGGAAAGCGGCGGTATCAGGAACATTGCCGAGAAATTAGTAGTCTGGTCAACAGAAGAATTTCTGAAGTTGATCTGGGGGTAAAAGATCATCATAATTTATGTGTAATTTTGGTAAAAATAAAGAAGTGAAAATCATTTAGGAACACTGAAAAAGTAACTAATGGCAAAATGGTAATTTTAAGGAAGTTAAAGGTGAATAGTAGAAAGTGGTCGGTCGGGGTTACAGATTGACTCCAAAATAATTTTTATAAATAAATATAAATTAAAATAAGCTTATTGACTCCCCACTCTGATATCTAATTCTAGACAAAATTGACAGAATAAATTACAGAAGATTTTGGACCAAAGTATAAAGGATGAAAATTCGGAGAGTTAGTTGTAATTGTCTAAATTGATTTTTCTATTTAACTTTTGCCTTAGCCATTTTAGCTCATCTTTTCTTCCTTCTTCTTATGGTGGCCGAACCCATCAAGCTCCATTTCTTCTCCATTTCTTCTTGAATTTTTCATCAAATCCATTAGAAAAATTAATAGAAAAATTGAGTTTGATTATTGCTTCATCACTTGCCATCATCAGATTGCTTGGAGAAGTAAAGAATTTCAAGGAATCAAGGCTAGAAGCATTCGGCCAACTAGTAAACTTGAGGTAAGGAAGTGATTTTCTTAGTTTGATTGATTATTTAGATGTTATTTAGGTTGAATTAGATGGGTTTGAAGCCAATTTGTGTTAATTGATGCTATTGAATGGGAATCCCTAATTTGGGTGGCTATTTTGAAGTTGTATGAAATGAATTGTTGATTTAGTGTTAGGTTTTGTTAATTGTTGTTAGAATTAGTTAATTGGATGTGAATGGATAACTAATTGATGGATTAATTGATGTAGAATTGGAGATTTGACAAAGGTGTATGACAAAGTGACCTAATTGGTGTATTTGGGAAAAATTGGTGAATTTGGCTTGTGCAAAGGCTATTTGGAGGCTTAGGTGAGTTTACATTGCATCATTTAATATGCCTAAATGATTTAATTGTTGATTGGAAACCAATTGTGAATTTCACCATTTGGCTGAACCATTGGACCTTAGTTACCCTTTGGAAATTGTTTGATTTTGACATGTTTTTCCTTGCCAATTTAATCCATTTTAACATTGTTTAATTGTGTTTCTTTGATACCTATACTTTGTTTGCCAATGTGACTTTGTGTTGGTTGAATTGGGCAAGTCAAATTTGCACCTAAACCTAACCTATTGGCTTGCCATTGTATGCCCACCATATGTTCGATAAAATGCCTAGTTCATTTGCCATTGGCCTATTGGTTTGTATTCCATAGGCCTACCATTTGAATGCCATTGTCACCAGTGATGTTGGCATGCCAATTGGCCTATCATTTTTTACCACCGAACCAACTTTTGTTTGATACCTTTGTTGTTTACCGTAACCTTTATCCTTGGTTATATATTGTATTATGCTATGCCATTGATTCGTATGCTACTTGATTTGAAAGATATTGATCATATTGATATTAATGATACCATTATTGCATAATGGTGTCTATTGACATGTTA
>CANXYC011746442.1:0-58135 GCA_948193065.1 Aleurites moluccanus
TATATATATATATATATATATATATATATATATGGAGCAACAAAGAGGGTTCGAAAGTAATACTCACCCTGAATATGTGTGTAAGCTCCCGAAGGCTCTTTATTGACTAAAACAGACATCAGAGCATGGTATGGTAAGATAGTTGAATTTTTAATTCAAAGAGGTTATTCTCTTGCACATACAGACTCGAGTCTATTCGTCAAAAGGTGTGGAAGTAAACTAGTAATAGTTCTAGTTTATATGGATGATTTAATAACTGCAGATAAAGAAGATGAGATTTGTCGAACAAGAGAAAATTTATCAGTTCAGTTTCATATGAAAGAGCTTGGCAAACTTAGTCATTTTCTTGGGCTCGAGGTCAATTATAAAAAGGAAGGGTTGTTTCTATGCTAGCAAAAATACACAAAAAATTTGCTGCAAATATTTGGAATGACAGTACTCAAACTAATATCAATGCCCATGGAATCAAATGCCAAATTTTATGTTGAAGAAGGAAAAGATCTAGATGATATCACTATCTTTTGACAACTTGTTAGAAGCCTAATATATTTGACAATAACAAGGCCTGATATCACATTTGCAGTATGGGTGGCAAGCCGATACATGCACAAACCAAAGAAGCCTCATCTTGAAGCAATCCGACGAATCATACGATACGTTAAAGGAATGATTGACTATGGTCTCTTTTACAAAATGGATGAAACTTGCAAATTGGTTGGCTATTGTGATGCAGATTACACTGGTGATCATGACACACGCCGATCAATGACAAAATGTGTTCAAACTCGGGTTAGGACCAATCTCCTTGTATAGCAGGAGAACCAACTGTATTATTATCAACAACTGAAGCTGAATATCAAACTACAACAATGGTCACTCAAGAGAGCACATGGTTGACTTAACTATTGGAGGATCTACATCAATCAATTAAGTATGTTATGCAACTATATTGTGGTAATAAATCGACAATTAAGCTTGCTAAAAATCTAGTGTTCCATGCGAGAACCAAAAATATAGAGGTATATTATCATTTTTATAAGAGAAAAAGAGTTGCAATGAGAAATAGAGATGATCCCCATTCATACAGAAGACTAAGTTGCAGACATATTCACTAAAGGACTTAATGGTGTAAAGTTTGAAGACTTCATAAGGCAACTTTGTATGGTGAGTATATATACAATTAGAGAGAGAGAGAGAGAGCAGTCATTAAGAGGGAGTGTAGAAGATCATAACCTCTTTCTCTCTCTTTCTACACCTCTCTATTGAAAAATCATCAGTGACATAATTTCTCTAGAAGGTTTTATCACAACTTTAGTCTAGAAGGTTCTATTATGCTCTACTTTAACCTTCTTCTACTTCCACTTATACAGTCTAGATAAATATAATAAATAGATCATCAAAATTGTAAGTTGGTCACTTCACCACTGACACATAACACTTATAAATATGGTGCGGGCCATTGGTGAGTGAGTGCATGGTGGTGTGAGTAAGTGACTGTTGTTGTGTAAGAGTGAAGTGAGTATAAAGTGTGGTGAGATAGTGTGCTTGTGTATAAGAGTACAAAATGAGCTCAAAGTATAGTGAATGAGTTATGTGTGAGTGTGCCAAGTGTATAGGTGTGAATTGGCTTGTAAAAATTTAATTTAGTATAATAGAAGATTATATTATTCAAGTGAGCCACCACTTCCAAGGATTTAAAAAACAATTGTAACGGTATTTAAGCTGCCCGTTACCGTGAAACCCGATAAATAACGGACAAAAAATAAATGTGTGAATAACGGGCGTAATGGCTGTTATATAATGGTAATGGCTGTTAAGGCCGTTATTTTCAGGCGTACAAGCCGTTACATGCATAAATGAAGATTTGTGCAGCATAATATCAGAATTTATATTTTTTTCAAGCATAAATGCATTATTAAATTTTTTTTGCAGTAAAATATCATAAATTCACATTCATATTATTATAATAAATCTAAAATTATTATATTGAGTTTTTTCATATGGAATCTAGCTAAACAATTAAAGAATGTTCATTTTAGAATTAATTAAAAATCAAAGAAATTGAAGTATTATAAACAAAAAATTAAAGAAATTACCTTTTTTCTGATTCTTCAAAGTCTAGGACAGCTACGAAGTTATCAAGCCTTGGACCCAAGAGAAGACGAAGAGAAAGATAAAAACACCAACTCAAAAGAAGAAGAAGAGTTGAGGATCGTAGTTTTTGGGCGATTTGAATTGTCAACAGGAATAACTAGCAAGTAATAGGCAAATGCCATAACCAAACACTGTAAACGGTATGCAAAGATGAAGAGAAGAGAAGAGAAGAGAAGAGAGAAGAAAATGATTGGAGCCAATTCAAGAAAGGTCAATGAATTTGATTCAGTAAAGTGAAAGATGATTTCATGGGTGAAACCTAATGTATTTCCTTTACACGTGGGATCCTACCGTTTGATTGATTGATCATTTTTTTTATTGGACGGTTGGTTCTAATTTTACTATCATAATATTTGTTCACGGGATATCAATGAGATATAAATAGTAATATTTATATTTATCTCTCTTTTTTCAGTAATATTTGCATTTATCTCTTTTCTTTTTTATTTAGGAAAATCCAATAAAAAGAATAAAAAGATTGGAGATATTTGAATATTTAATTTGTTGCATTATAAATTAATATAAAAATTATTTTTTCTTATCATTGATAATTTATCATTAAATATTTTTATTTATTTAAATTAAATAAAAATGTGAACATTTATGATCTAATTTTTAGCAATTACGTATAACTGTAACAGATTATCATTCCATAATATAAATTGCTACGTAATTTTTCTGTAAAAAATTGTAAAATTAGAAATATTGACACAAATATCTAAGAATTATAACTAAATTTCTGATCTAATTTTTTGACCAAAATTAATATTTTTAATAATTTTTTAAAAAATTTCTCTAATTCAAGGACATGTTTTTGGCATTCTGTATTTTTCATAATTCAGTTTATCGATGGATGCATAGGTCACAAGTTCGACTTCAGAAGTTGGGAGATCAGCTTGGCTCTGGCACTGCTACAACTGGTGGCAATGAAGAGGACTCAAGCATCAATATTGCTAGTGATGGAGAGGCTCCTGGTTATCATGCTATCAGCCTGCCGAATGAGGTGCAGAATAGTTCTTCTCCTGGCAATAAAGATCTGCATTTGAAAAATGTGATACTGCAGAAGAATTGACAAAAGGTGATAATTTGTTGGACAAGCTTTCTGGAACTCGTGGAATATGCATCATTTGGTCAGTCCCTAGATTATGTGTTTTCTTTGTTAGCCATATGGTGAATGGAGATTGAAATACCTACAGTATGGTATACATTAGTGCCTGCCTTACAGATTCTCTCAATTCATGAAGCTACGACTCTTAAACCCCACCAAAATTTGCATTGTAAACTAGCAAATGCACGAGTGTGGAAGTTTGAATGCACTGAAGTTGTGGAAGATAAGAAGCAAGAGGCAATCCTAGGATGACATAGGGGAAAATAGAGAGAAATGATTTAATGGTTCTAAATCTTTCTGAAGATGTAGCTCTAGACTGAGTGTAATTGAGAAAAGAACTCTAGATAGCTGACCTAATTAGTTTGGGACTAAGGCCTAGTTAAGTGTGCAATTTGTGGATTATAAGCTTTTCTGGATTTCTCTGACTTTGTTCTTGTTAATGATTTTCCTATTGCATACAGGTTGGTCACCCCTTGCTGTCCTTTAATATTTTTGTATTTGCCATGTCAGAAACTGTTTATTAATCATGGTCTAGATTTTATGTGCGGCAGTTCTGGTCATAGTTGGTCTAAATTATTATAGTCTTTTCTCGTCATTGACGAGTCATATGTTTAACTTTAGGTTATTTAGCTGATGTATATATTGATCTACTTTTGCTTCTTATTTCTCTGTAAATTTCATCTTACTATTCAAGGTCATGTTAATTGCGAATAAGAGATTTATAAATTTCTGATATCTGCCTCCTCATGAATCAGGAAATAATGACCTTCCCATCTTTATTAACACCACATTCATGGTTAGCTCATAAAACTTTTTTGAATAATAACTAGGTAACTGTAGAAAAGTTATCTTTGCAAAGTTCATTTAACTTTTACCTTTGTCCAAAATCAAACTAAACTACCTCTCTTTGTGAGAAAATTGTGGTGTGAAGCCTATAGCCATCACTGAATTCGAAACACTGGAAAGATAGTAACTGTGATTGCGGTCAAATAATTCTAGATTTTAAGGTTTCAATTAGTGGATAATAGAATTATTCTCATCAGCAAAATCAGAAAAAAGTTGAAAAAATAGTCCAATTATGGTTTTCCCAGCTCCATAAATCGTTTCACAAATTATCTGTCAATATTGTAAATGAGAATTTCTATTTCATCAACAAGAATAGCATCACTTACTCTCATACTTAGGTTTCCTAAGCAATCACACATGTGAAGGCAATCATCATGCTCTTGTTGCTTAAAAGCTTATGGAAAATCTAAATATCATCCACTAAATTAAACTTGATAGCATATAAGCTTACAAATTTACTTAACACATTCTCAATTAGGCTTTGGACTCCTAATAGTATGTTAGAAACTAGACTGTTTTGATTTTTGACTATGAAATCCAAATACAATCAAGAAGTAATAAAAGGCATAACTTGAAAAAAACCTATGGTTGCTAGTGACCATTCATAGCTTTGGGACTGAGGAATGCCCGTAAGAGATGGGACCAACAGCTAAATAACATAAATGTCTCATCGTTGATTAGTAAGGGACCAATAAGAGTTGTGTTTTTCTATATTTGTATTTTTATATTTTTGATATTTTTTATTTTTCTTATTTAATTTTGGTAGGATATTTATTTTTAGATATTATTTAAAATACTATATTTATTTTCCTATTTAAGTTAATTTTGATTTATTTTCCTTATTTATATAAATATGGTGATTTTTTTTTTTTTTTTAGAATCAATTACCATATTAAACTATTAGGATTTCAAAAGTTATTTTCTATATATAGTCATATAAATTTTAGGGTTAAGAGAGCTTTTAATTTGAAATAAAATAATCTTTCTGTGTAAAAGTTATTTTTTCCAATTTTCGTTATTCTTTTTTGAATCAATGAACTTTGATACCTATTAGTCTGGTATTTATTTATAATCAACAAACTCTTAAAAGGCTTTCGTTATGTCAGTTGGTATCAGAGCTTGCGCTTGTTCCTTGAAAACTATGTTACCATGGAGAGGATGCCAGACTATACCTGTAGAGGAGGTTTATTACCGTGACACAATAACTCAGATGGTTCAACGTATCACAAACCATATGGAGGAACGTATAACAGAAATGATGGATCAGTTAACCCAATGGGTGAATAAACTTTTGATAGATCAAATATTTAATTTTCATGGCTCAGAAACAATATCAATTGTCAATTGGGATTTACCTGCAGTATTTGATGATTATCCTAATGAAAAAATATCATTATCTACTATAATAGTTCCATCATCTATGAAAAATCATAATAATATCGGGGAATTACAGCAGATCACAATACAAATTCATAAGAAAGAAAAATATTATTGTGAAGATCGATTCACAAATATTTTTTCTGATTCTTTTTTCTTTAAAAGAATTTTAATTGAAAGTTATATTAAAAATTATTGGACTGATTGGATGGGAAATATAATGAATATTGCAAATTTTCATATTTTTTATGATTATTTTCACATGAGAATAAAAAAATATATCGACTCAAATTTGAGGATGAATTTTCTATACCCTAAAGAGAATGATGGAGACCAAGAAGAGTTGTGTTTTTCTATATTCATATTTTTATATTTTTGATATTTTTTATTTTTCTTATTTAATTTTGGTAGGATACTAATTTTTAGGTATTATTTAAGATATTATATTTATTTTCCTATTTAAGTTAGTTTTGATTTATTTTTCTTATTTATGGAAATATGGTGATTTGTTTCCTTTTTGGAATCAAATACCATATTAAACTACTAGGATTTCAGAAGTTATTTTCTATATATAGTCATGTAAATTTTAGAGTTAAGAGAGCTTTTAATTTGAATTAAAATAATATTTCTGTGCGAAAGTTCTTTCTTCCAATTTTCTGTATTTTTTTTTGAATCAACGAATTTTGATGCCTATTAGTATGGTATTTATTTAAAATCAACAGACTCTTATAAGGCTTCCGCTATGTCAACTAGCAAAGACTAGTGGTCTTGCTTTTTTACTCGAGTCTATTATTTTCTTCATGTGGATAATTGGTTAGTGCATTATCCCGTGGTTTGCTATTATGTCATTATAAATTCACTTCAATATCTAGTTATCTTCACTAATTTTTGCTTCAAAATGGCCTATGCCTTTTTGTGGATGACATCTTGCTTGAATTTTAGCAAATTTGAATGGTGGAGGGTATCATGCTGGACCTATTGGACTGGGGAAGCTTTCTCAATTGAGTGCTCATCCTTCTCAATTGAATCTTAACAAGGAAATTGAGATGGTGGACTATAGGGATGATGCTTATCAGCCAAGAGGAAATGAAAGCAAACAAAAGAGAGGAAATAATGTTTCTGTCGGCATCTCCTCTGTAGAGAAGGTTCTCTCTCCCTCACCTTTCTTCATCGCCTTATTTTTGCGGGGAATGTTTTGTTCTGTTATCACATAGTGGCTCATTTTTTTCATTATATAGTTTGTGGTGTGGATACCAATATTTCATTATACTTCTGAATAAATACTTTCTTAATAACATGAGGACCTTCTTAATTAAAAATATATAAGATTACACTGGTAATTTGAAGAATTTGACAATACAAGCAACAAGTGAGAATTGTTGCCAGGAGGATGGAAAGTTTTTGGGTCACATTTCAATGTCTTGTAATGTTATTAACACAGTATAAGGAGTTTTTAGACATGCACTGTGGTGTCAACAGATATAGAGTTTGCTGCTCTAGAACTCAGCGAAAGAACATCATTGCAACATCTAGTGCTAGGGATTGATAGCTTCTCACTTTTCTTACCCTCGTTTTCCTCTTAACAGGACTATTTATGTTGCTTTCTCTAACTTGTTAATATATAAATATTTGAGGAGCTTCTAAGATTTTGATACCAAGATAGTGATTGTATAACATTAGAAAAATAGTGAAAAGGAGGGTTGCACTTTTATTATTCGTCATTTGCATGGAGTCATTGGAATCCAATTTAAGAAGATATTGCATAATTTATTTTTCAGCAAAAGGGCTCAGGGTTGGGGCTTTTGGCACCATTGACGAGCATGGCTGCTAATGCAATTGATGAATTAGTTGAGATTGAACTTGTCACGACCCAGATTCAAGCATGACGATCCTAGGATGCAAGAATAATCAGTGGCTATAGACACCCGTAGAACTCATGTCACATATCACCATATTAACCAAATATAGTAATAATCATATTCATTGCCATCCATTATTCATTCATTAACCATTATTAAGTCAACTCATTATATTTAATACAAGCATTACTAACAGTCTGCTATATATATATTAAACTCATACATCCATTGTTACTAATACAAACCATAGAGCAAGTTAAGATTTACTAAAATACAAAGTAAATTGTATTTACATTAACAAAAAAATCAATGCTGGTTCCTCAAAGAAGAAGCTGGGAACCACTCTATTGCTACGGTCCTGAAAAGTTAAACCACTATAGAATGAGTATATAAATACTTAGTGAGCTCAATATACACCATAATATATAGAAAGATAGGTATCCATGAAGAATTAGGATAATTAGGCAATAATAGTAAGTTTGCACACTAAATGTAACTAGGAAGAGAATAATAACAATGATAGGCTTTAACCAATAATTAGGTCAATAAGTATCATATGATCATATAAAAATGACAGATAAAGGATCTTAGCACATAACATATTATAAGTATCTCATGTAAATATATAAGACGGGATAAACCTTATGACTAGGATAAATCCATTCCCAGTTAGGATAAATCCCTTCCAAGTTAAGGTTTTGGACATTTAATCCTGTCCAATGTGCCATTGTGTACAATGCCAAAGGTATTCACCCACTATCCCTTCGATAAGGTAGTTATGTAAAATGAACATTCATAAGGCAATATAAGGTATGCCAAGTATCAAAGAGGCAATAGGAATGCAAGGTAAACAAATAATATTTCAATAAACAATAAGCTTATTTGATACACATTCTTCCTTTGCAGTGGTTCATATATAAGTAATGGTACCAATATTAAGTAACACATTTGGTATGACAATCTAGTATAGGTTGGACATTAAGATAGTCAATTAATATTAGTTGTGCTAGCGTAACTGGCTAGCCAAAGTCGCTGGCGATAATGGCATTGGTTTGGTGGGCCAATTGTAAGTTCATTTAGGCGTTTTATCAAACACTTAGTGTGCAATATTTGGACAACATTTAAGTATGGTTTTGGTGCAAGTATGGCATAGCCCAAATAATAAACATTAAGCTTACAAAGGTAGCTATTCAATAGGTAAATCAAATCCAATAACAAACCATATCAAATAACTCAAACTGGGCTTGAAAAACTAAGGAAAACAAAAGTAAAATTTCAATATGAATAGTGCCAAGTGGTTCGGCCAACATAGATGTTTTCACAAATGATTTTCAATGCTCAATTTAGCAATTATTCCATATATAATGGTGTATAAGAAACTCACCTAAATAAACTAATTAGCCAAAATTGCTTCCAATCTCCCAAAACAATTACAAAAGACAAAATGTACAATTATACCTTTCTTTAATATCTACACCATAACCTTCACCAATGAAGTTTCTAATAGATATAATTAATCATATTCTAGCCTAATTATGAATTCTATATAGTTAATTTAGAGTTTAGCACTTTACATATTCAATTAGGGTTTGAAAATTGAGGATTTTTGTCAAATTGAGCTAATTGATGCAATTGGTTGATACATATACCTAATTCATCATCTAAAATACCTATTTAACTTAAAAGGAAGAGTAAAACATCATTTTACCTCAATATGATGGATAGGCTGAAATCCTCTTTGAATGAACTCTTGATGTTCTTTTGATTTTCTTGATGAAAATGGTATGGAACTAGGTTAATTTGATGGAGTTTTCAAGTTTTCTATTAGTTTTCTTTTTAAAATTTTTATATGAAAATGATGGAGAATTGGTGGGTGTAGGTCGGCCAAGGTGAAGGAAGAAGAAGAAAATGAGAAATGTTGAATTTTTTTTTTTGTTAAGTGTTGGTATTTATAGGTGGAAATTTCATTAATTGCAATTTTACCCCAAAGTTTTAGGTATTTGCACTTTGGACCTTGTAGTTTTCTGTAATTAATTTTATAAATTATGTTTGGAATCAAATATCAATATGGGGAGTAAAATGACTTATTTTGGGCTATTCTATCATTTAATATTGCTTTGGTTATGATTATGAGTTTTAGATAATGTGTTTCTAAAAATATCCCTAAAGTTGCATTTATTTACGGTTTTGCCATTCTATTGGTTTCCATCATCCATAACATTTTTCCATTCTTTATTTTTATAAAGAAATAATATTATTTTAGTTCTCTTATTACCCATATATTTGTATTAAATAAATTTAAATTTAATATTGTATTAATTCTTTAGACTGTATAATTATTTTCAGTATTTTTGAATCAGTACTTTAGAAAACTATCTAATAATTGTATCACACTCTATCCCCTTTCAAATAAATTCGACCTCAAATTTTCTATTTATATATACCTTGTCACTGGAATAAATATGGATACTTAGTGCGTATAATTGGCTTACTTTCCCACGTACATTCTTCCATCGACAAATTTCTTTATAATACTTTGACCATAGGGACTTCCTTGTTGCATAGTTGTCTAACTTGACGGTCGACTATCTTTATAGGTACTTCTTCAAATGAAAAATCCTCCTCAATCTCAATATTATGTGGTTCCATTACATGTGATGGATATGATAATAGTTACGGAGCATCGATACGTGGAACACTGGATCTACGTAGCTCAAGTTAGGTGGAACCGCTAGTTGATATTCAACATTGCCAATATTCTCTAGTATTTCAAATGGTCCAATGTATCTGGGTGACAGTTTACCTTTCTTTCCAAACCTCATCACACCTTTCATAGGTGAGACTTTAAAGAAAACATGATCACCTTCAATAAAGTGTACATCTTTCCTCTTTGGATCTGCATAACTTTTTTGCCTACTGAATGTAGTCTTTATTCTTTCCTTAATGATAGGCACTTTCTCTATTATCTCATTAATTATCTCAAGGCTTTCCAAATGCTTCTCTCCTGGTTCCACCTAACAAATAGGAGGTCGACATTTTCTGCCATATAGTGCTTTATACAGAGCTATCCCGATAGATGAATGGTAATGTTATTATAGGAAAAATCAATTAATAGTAAATATTGATTCCAGTTACCTTTAAAATTCAGTACATATAGTCATAGCATGTCTTCTAGTGTCTGTATAGTACGCTCTGACTAACTATCAGTCTGTGGATGGAATGCTGTACTAAACTATAGCTGTATACCAAACACCTTTGAAATTTCTGCCAAAACCTCGATGTGAACTATGCTTCTCTATCCGAGAAGATCATCATTGGCACACCATAAAGTCGTACTATCTTTTGACATACAACTAGGCATACTGTGCTGCAGTATAGTTGGTTTTGACTTCTAAGAAGTGAGCTGACTTAGTCAATCGATTAACTATAACCTAGATAGAATCATATCCCCATGAAGTCTTCGGTAAACCAACCATAAAATCCATAGTGACTTGTACCTATTTCTATTTTGGCAACTCTATCTCCTATAGGAAACCTGATGGCTTATAGTGCTTAAACTTAACCTGTTGACAAGTTAAGCAAATAGACACGAATTTAGCTACATCTCTCTTCATATTAGACCACCAGTAATACTCTTTCAAATCATGATATATCTTTGTGACTTTAGGATGAACACTGTAGTAAGCATAATGTGCCACTTTCATGGTTAGTTCCCGTAATCCATCAGTATCAGGTACACACAGTCATTTTTCATACTTCAATACTCCATCGTCCGCTGTGAACTTAGAAATTTTACTAGTTTGAACGTATTCTTTTAACTTCAATAAATAAGGATCGCTATCCTGTGCTGCTTTTACATCATCAGCCAATGTTGGCTTTATTCGAAACTGGGCCATTAGAGCATAGTTTCGATCTTGGGACCCTAATTCTAATTCAATTCCCATATCAATCTGTTCTTTCATCTCCCAGATCAATGACCTTCTTATATCGGTAATGTGGGCTAGACTACCCATTGACTTCCAGCTCAATGCATCTACCACAATATTGGCTTTACCCGGGTGATACAATATCTCACATTCATAATCCTTTAACAATTCAACTGTTCTCTGTTGGAGCAGGTTCAAATCTTTCTACTGCAGAATATACTGTAAGCTTTTGTGATTCATGTAGATCTCACATTTAGTGTCACAACTCATTTCCGGATCATGACGGTCCTAGGGCACAGGAGATGCCAATGACGACTGGCACCTGTAGAACCCAGTATCACATGCATAATCTATAAACCACAATATATTATCCATTTTAGTTAGTTATCATCCATTCAATTATTCTATAATTCATTCTGTTATTCTGTAATTTACTGCAATTGGCTGTAATGATCAATACATCATATCATATAACCATCATATATCTCATAATAACATCATAAAGATATATACATGTTCATTTCCTAGCTAACCCATACATACCCCATGGAGCAGCTAGATTATGAACATCAAAATAATAATACAAAAATCAGAATGTATACATCAGTACTGTTGGTAGAAATCCCCGGATGACAGACGATAGGATTTTGCACTCTACTCCTCTCCTGAAATGGGTAAACAAAGAAAAAGTGAGTGTATAAGATACTTAGTGAATCTATATGAATCATCAAATAAATAGTAGGCAATAATGGAGCAATGGTACCAATAGGTCAAATACAATATACATATTCAATATCAGGTTACAGAATAGCCAAGGAATAAAACATAGGCTCGGTATCATATAGAAAGACAGATAAAGGGATGGACTGTATGAAATCATACAATCTCTAGTAATCAGTATGGATCATATGTGAACATATAGGTCTCTAGTAGCATATCAATATCAATGAGCATAAGACTGATCAGGTCTTATGGCCAGGATCATAACCCCTCCTAGCTAGGGCATCAATAATACAATGTGCACATTGCCAACAATATTTTTCTACTACCCTATCGGGTCGGTAGCTCTGTCAAGCCACATTATGATCAATATAAAGAAACAACATGTCAATGGATACCATTATGCATCAATGGCATCCTCCATATCAATAAGCTCAATATCAGTCAATTCAATTATCAATGAGATCAATGGCAATGCTACAGGTGACATATAATCAATGACCAATGGTTTGGCAATTAAGAAAGACATGGAACAAAAGTTGGCTCGGCAAAGGAAAACGGTAAGCCAATTGGCATGCCAATGTCGCTGGAGATAATAAAATTCAATTGGTAGGCCTATGGAGTGCAAACAATAGGCCAAAGGCAAAATGAACTAGGCATTTTCACAAACACATGGTGAGCATACAATGGCAAGCCAACGGGTTAGGTTAGAGTGCAGAATTGACTTGCCCAATTCAACCAACAACAAACCACATTGGCAATAATAATATAGACATCAAAGAAACAATATTAAACAACATCAAAAGGGCTCAAATTGGCTATGGAAAACAAGGCAAACATCAAGCAAATTAAGGCAATATGAATAGTACCAAGGGTTCAGCCAAACAAGCACTTTCAAACCAAGTTTTCAATTTCAATTTCAACACAAATGGCATGTAAAAGGATGCATATAAGACTCACTTAAACTTGCAAATAGCTTTGGAAAGTTGATTTTCCCCACCAATCACCAATGAAGCCAATAGGCACACCTTTGACAAATTTTAAATTCTACACCAAACCAATCATCAATTAGTTACCTATTAATCTCCAATTGACTAATTCTGACATCAATTAACAAAATAAAACACTAATTCAAATAGTTAAGTTATACAACTTCCATTAGGTTTAGCAATTTAGGGATTTCTATCAATTTGCATCAATTGATGTAATCTAACTAAAAACCCATCAAATTCAATCTTAATAACATTTAATTGGACCATAAAATCAAACAAATAAATTGGTTACCTTGAATGGGTGAGATGGGCGAAACTTAGATGGAGATTTCCCTTGAATCCATTTGTTCTTCCAAGCAATCTAATGGAAGATGATGATAAAACAATAGTCAAACTCAACTTTTCTATGAATTTCTCTTAAGAAATTTGATAAGAAATGAAGAAGGAATGAAGAATGAAGAGGGAGAAATGGTTCGACAATGAAGAGAAGAAGAAGAAGAAGATGCAAAATGTTCTAAGTATGGGTTTTTATATTAAAATCATAATGGCAAATTATAATTTAGTCCTTAAACTTTTATGAGTTATATTTTGAACCCAATTCTTCTGTAATTTATTCTGTCAGGATTTGAAATTCAAAATGCGGAGTCAATAAGTTTATTTTAATTTATACTTATTTATAAAAATGGTTTCAGAGTCATTTTGTAACTCTGACGAACCAATTTTCACTATTCACCTTAAACTTCCATTTATTTATGATTTTGCCATTGGTTACTTTTTTAGTGTTCCTAAATAATTTTCACTTCTTTCTTTTTTACCAAAATTACACATGCATTATGGTGATCTTTTACCCCCAGGTCAACTTCAGAAATTCTTCTGTTGACCGGACTACTAATTTCTCGGTAGTGTTCCCGACACCGCCGATTTCCAGAAAAGTAACTAGTTCGCTTTCTAACTATGTCTCTAAAATTATTTTCCATCATTCCAAGACTTATGAACCACTTACTGAGAATTAAATCATGCATGTGAATTATAACTTTCTAGGGTATTACATTCTACCCTCCTACAAATAAATTCGTTCTCAAATTTAAATAAATACATACCTAACTGCTGGAACAAGAATATATATCTGCTCCTCATCTCCTATTCACTCTCCCAAGTGCACTCTTCCATGGACTGATTCCTCCAGAGCACTTTAACCATCGGGATGTCTTTATTACGCAGCTGTCTGACCTGTCGATCAATGATCTCCATTGGAAGCTCCTCATAAGATAAGTCATCACTGAGATCCACATCATGAACCTCCAATATGTGAGATGGATCAGATATATACTTCCACAGTATCGAGATATGGAAAACCAGATGTACGTGGCTCATACTAGGTGAAAGAGCCAATCTATAGGCCACATTGCCAATCTTTTCAAGAATCTCAAATTAGCCTATAAATCTTGGTGATAACTTTCCTTTCTTCACAAATCTCATAACACCCCTCATCGGTGAGACCTTAAGGAAGACATGATCACCAACTGCAAAATGTACATCCTTTTTGTTCGGATCAGCATAACTCTTCTGCCTATTTAAGGCAATCCTCATTCGATCCCTAATCATAGGCACCTTTTCCATAGTCTCCCTGATCAACTTTGGCCCCTCAAACTGTTTCTCTCCTGGCTCCACCCAACACACTGAAGATCTACATTTTCTACCATATGGTGCTTTAAATAGAGCCATACTAATAGAAGAGTGATAGTTGCTGTTATAGGAGAACTCCATCAAAGGCAAATAATAATTTCAGTTATTTTTGAAATCCAGAACACACAATCTCAGCATATCCTCCAAAGTCTGGATTGTCCTCTCTGACTGCCTATTAGTCTACGGATGGAAAGCCGTATTGAACCGTAACTGGGTACCCATGGCCTCCTGAAACTTCTATCAAAACCGAGAAGTGAACTATGCACCTCCGTCTGAAATAATCATCAAAGGAACTCCATGAAGTCGCATAATCTTATCCACATATAACTGTGCATACTGAGCTGCCATATAACTGGTCTTAACCTCCAGAAAATGAGCAGACTTCGTCAGACGGTCTACCATCACCCATATGGAGTCATAACCCCTCGAAGTCCTCGGTAGACCTACTACAAAATCCATAGTAACCTGCTTCTATTTCTACTTTGGTAACTTAATCTCCTAAAGTAGCCCTGATGGCTTCTGATGCTCAAACTTAACCTGCTAACAGGCTAAGCATTTAGACACAAACTGAGCTACATCTCTCTTCATATCGGGCCACCAATACATATCTCTCAGATCATGGTACATCTTGGTAATCCCTGGATGTACACCGTATGCTGAATAGTGAGCCTCTCTCATATTCCGATCTCGTAGCCCATCAAAATTCGGTAAACATATGCTCATCCCACACTTCAATTCCCCATCCTCTACTTTAAACTCTATCATCTTCCCATTCTGTACCTCTCCCCTGAGCTTCAGTAGATAAGGATCCCTATCTTGTGCCACTTTAATATCATCAAGTAACAGTGACTTCATCTGAAATTGGGCTATCAGTGCTTGGTTCCGATCCTATGATCCCAAATCCAGCTCCACTCCCAAATCTGCCAACTCGCTCATCTTTCGGATCAATGGCCTCCTGCCAATCACAATATGAGCTAGACTGCCCATCGATTTCCTACTCAATGCATCAGCCACTACATTGGCCTGACCCGGGTGGTAAAGGATCTCATAGTCATAATCTTTAAGTAGCTTCACCCAGTTATGCTGCCGAAGATTCAGATCCTTCTGCTGAAATATATACTGTAAACTCTTATGATCAATGTATATCTCGCATTTCGATCCATACAAGTAATGTCTCCAAATCTTCAATGCAAAAATCACTGCCACCATCTCCAAATCATGAGTCGGATAATTTGCTTCATATTTCTTTAACTGACGAGAAGCATAAGCAATTACCCTACCAATCTGCAACAACACACATCCCAGACCAATCCGAGAAGCATCACAATACACTGTAAATTTCTCCCCCTCTACTGGCAATGCCAACATTAGAGCACTGGTGAGGCAATACTTCAAAGTCTGAAAGCTGCGATCACACTTATTAGTCTATACATAATGCTCCTGTTTCCTCATCAATCTAGTCAATGGAGCTGCAATATGAGAGAAATCCTTCATAAACCTCCAGTAATATCCAGCCATACCTAGAAAACTGCGAACCTTTGAAACACTAGTAGGCTGAGGGCAATTAGAAACTGCTTCAATCTTCTGAGGATCCACCTTAATCCCATCCTTGCATATCACATGCCTAAGGAAACACACTTCAGTTAGCCTGAACTGGCATTTAGATAACTTAGCATACAACGGATGCTCCCGAAGTGTCTGCTACACAATCCTCAAATGCTCCATATGCCCCTCCTCACTCCTAGAATAAATAAGTATGTCATCAATGAATACAATGACAAACTTATCCAAGAATGACCTGAACACCCTATTCATCAAATCCATAAAAGCAGCCGGTGCATTGGTCAACCCGAATAGCAACACTAAAAACTCATAATACCCATATCGGGTCTTAAAAGTAGCCTTAGGTACATCACCCTTCTTAATCTTCAACTGGTGATACCCAGACCTCAGATCTATCTTCGAAAAATGGCTGGCACCCTGCAGTTGATCAAACAAGTCATCTAACCGAGGCAATGGATATTTGTTCTTCACTGTCACCTTATTCAGCTGCTTGTAATATATACACATCTTCAAAGAGCCATCTTTCTTCCTTACAAACAGTACCGGTGCAACCCAAGGAGAATTACTCGGTCTGATAAACCCTCTATCCAATAGCTCCTATAACTGTATCTTCAATTCCTTCAGTTCTGCTGGAGCCATTCTGTATAGAGGAATAGATATAGGGTCAGTGACTGCATGCACCTCAATCTCAAACTCTATCTCCCTATCAGTGGGCAGTCCTGATAACTCCTCAGAAAACACATCAGGAAACTCCTGAACTACCGGTATCTTATCAAGCTATACAGAAGACCTCTGTACATCAATCACATGTGCCAAGTAGGCTGAACAGCCTTTCCCAATCATCCTCCTAGCTTGGATAACAGATACCAGATTAACCCAAAACTCCTGAATATCACCCTGAAACTCAAACTCTGGCTGCCCCTCAGACTAGAATCTTTCCCTTTTTCAATAATAGTCAATAACCGCTTGGTGACTCGTAAGCCAATCCATACCCAAAATAACATCTAGCTCTAACATAGACAACTCAATCAAATTAGCATGCAAGATGTTATCATCAATCTCAATCACACAGTCAGGGTAATAATAATCCACATCAACACTATCAGCCATAGGAGTAGCAATCATCAAAGGCACATCTAACAATCTCCTCTCCTTATTCAATTTAGGTGCAAAGTGTAGCGACACAAAAGAGTGAGTAGCACCAGAATCGAATAAGGCATCTGTAATCTCATTCTAAATCAGAATAGTACCTATGACTACGTTGTCTGATCTCTGGGCCTCCTGGGTGTTGACTGCAAACACTCTACCCTGACCCATACCACCTGGAGCCTGACTACCACTGGAAGCCTGTCATCCCCTGCCTCTGCCTCTGCTTGAAGCCTCTCTGCCCATATTCTGACTCGCCTATACCACTGGCTGAGAAACCGTAACAGATGGCTGCTAATCAGCCCTCAATGGACACCTGTTAGCATAATGATCCTGCTGGCCACACCTCAAACAAGCACCAGTCTATCTCCAACACTCCCCTCCATGTCTCCGACCACAAAACCCACAACTAGGAATATTGGGTGTCTGTGTAGCTAGTCTCGAAGAACCCTGAGAGTATACAAGTGTTGACTGAACCACTGGTGATCCCCTACTCTGTATCCTCCTCCTCTGACTACTAGCTGTAGACCTCGGATCAAATCGTGCACTGGCTTTGTCTGCTTAGGATGGGAGTTGCTCTCCCCCCTCCTAACCTGAGATCCTGGACCCCCTTTCCTCTTCTGGTCCCTCTTAGCCCTCTCATTCTTGTACATCTCCTCCATCTGTGTAGCCTTATCAATCACTGTCGTCAAAGAAGTAAACTCTGTAGCTAGTAAAGCATTATGTAATGCAGCATGAAGACCCCTCCAGAACCTACTGATCAAATCAGCCTTTATAGGTACAATATGAGTAGCATACCCACTTAACTTGATGAACTCCTCCGCGTACTCCTCAACAGATTTGTCTCCCTGCTCCAACTGCTCAAACCGAATCAGGTTATGGGTTATCACCCCCTCAGTAATGAACTCATCAATAAGCCCCTATCAAAACTCAATCCATGTAGGTGGATGCTCACCAGATAACCTGGGCTCCATCCTCCTCGAAAACCAAGTCCATGCCTTCCCCTTCAGTAACAGCCCAACAAGCTCTACTGCTCTTAACTCAGAATATGGTAATCTCCTCACTACCTTCTCTACCTCCTCCAAGAAATCCATAGGGTCACTACCTCTGTCTCCCCTGAACTCAGGCAAGTTTAGCTTCAAAAAGCTAAACATTGATACACCACCCTCCTCAATCACTCTACGGCCTCCCTGTATAGCAGGCTCATCAGAAACCCTAACTGGTTGCACAGAAGCAGGTGCCACTGGAACTGCCTCAGGTACCACAGGTGGAGACACTACTGCTGGAGCTGGTGGTGGCGTTACATGCTGACGCTCCAGTCTCAAATCAGCCATCTCTCTCCGTAACTCCATCTATCCCCTCATCATCTCCACTCTCCAGGGGTCATCGCCCCTCTCTGAATCCTCTGAAGCCCATCAGGATCTAGATGGATATTTTGATACTGCAATCTCCCTCACCAATAACTCATTGGAGGCTACCTCTGCCTCTCTAGTATCTCTGTCCCTATCGTTGGGCATCTCTGTAATCTGTCAAAAAAAATGGAAACATACTTAGAATACGACAGAAACGTAGAATGATAACATATAACAAACAATAACAGCAAAAGACATCAAAGAAAATACTATGCTCTATGGTATACTTAATTCTACCCCATTCTATACTTAGTCACTATTCCTTTGTAATTCAGGCACTATTCATTTGTAACCTAAATTCCACTGTCTATAACCTAGAGCTCTGATACCACCTCTGTCATAAGCCATTTTTGAATCGCGATGATCCTAGGGCACGGGAGATACCAATGTCGACCGGCACCCATAGAACCCAGTATCACATGCATAATCTATAAACCACAATATATTATCCATTTTAGTTAGTTACCATCTATTCTGTTATTCTGTAATTCCTTTTGTAATTTACTACAATTGGCTGTAATGATCAATACATTATATCATATAACCATCATATATCTCATAATAACTTCATAAACATATATACATGTTCATTTCCTAGCTAACCCATATATACCCCATGGAGCAGCTAAATTATGAACATCAAAATAATAATACAAAAATCAGAATGTATACATCAGTATTGTTGGCAGAAATCCCTGGATGACAGACAATAGGATTCTGCACTCTACTCCTCTCCTGAAATGGGTAAACAAAGAAAAGGTGAGTATATAAGATACTTAGTGAATCTATATGCATCATCAAATAAACAGTAGGCAATAATGGAGCAATGGTACCAATAGGTCAGATATAGTATACAGAATCAATATCAGGTTACAGAATAGCTAAGGAATAAAACATAGGCTCGGTATTATATAGAAAGACAGATAAATGGATGGATTGTATGAAATCATACAATCTCCAAAAATCAGTATGGACCATATGTGAACATATAGGTCTCCAGTAGCATATCAATATCAATGAGTATAAGACAGATCAGGTCTTAAGGCCATGACCATAACCCCTCATAGCTAGGGCATCAGTAATACAATGTGCACATCGCCGACAACATTTTTCCACTACCCTGTCGGGTCGGTAGCTCTGTTAAGCCACATTAGGATCAATATAAAGAAACAATATGTCAATGGATACCATTATGCAACAATGGCATCCTCCATATCAATAAGCTCAATATCAGTCAATTCAATTATCAATGAGATCAATGGCAATGCTACAGGTGACATATAATCAATGACCAATGGTTTGACAATTAAGAAAGACATGGAACAAAAGTTGGCTCGGCAAAGGAAAACAGTAGGCCAATTGGCATGCCAACGTCACTGGCAACAATGGCAATCAATTGGTAGGCCAATGGAATGCAAACAATAGGCCAAAGGCAAAATGAACTAGGCATTTTCACAAACACATGGTGGGCATACAATGGCAAGCCAACATGTTAGGTTAGGGTGCAAAATTGACTTGCCCAATTTAACCAATAACAAACCACATTGGCAATAACAACATAGGCATCAAAGAAACAATATTAAGCAACATCAAAAAGGCTCAAATTGGCTATGGAAAACAAGGCAAAAATCAAGCAAATTAAGGCAATGTGAATAGTACCAAGGGTTCAACCAAACAAGCACTTTCAAACCAAGTTTCCAATTTCAATTTCAACACAAATGGCATGTAAAAGGATGCATATAAGACTCACCTAAACTTCCAAATAGCTTTGAAAATTTGATTTTCCCCATCAATCACTAATGAAGCCAATAGGCATACCTTTGACAAATTTTGAATTCTACACTAAACCAATCATCAATTAGTTACCTATTAACCTCCAATTGACTAATTCTGACATCAATTAACATAATCAAATACTAATTCAAATAGCTAAATTATACAACTTCCATTAGGTTTAGCAATTTAGGGATTTCTATCAATTTGCATCAATTGATGCAATCTAACTAAAAATCCATCAAATTCAATCTTAATATCATCTAATTGAACCATTAAATCAAATAAATACATTGGATAACTTGAATGGGTGAGATGGCCGAAACTTAGACGGAGATTTCCCTTGAATCTCTTTATTCTTCCAAGCAATCTAATGGAAGAAGATGATAAAACAATAGTCAAACTCAACTTTTCTATGAATTTCTCTTAAGAAATTTGATGAGAAATGAAGAAGGAATGAAGAATGAAGGGGGAGAAGTGGTTCGGCAATGAAGAGAAGAAGAAGAAAAATATGCAAAATGTTCTAAGTGTGGGTTTTTATATTAAAATTATAATGGCAAATTACAATTTGGTCCTTAAACTTTTATAAGTTACATTTTGACCCCAATTCTTCTGTAATTTATGTTGTCAATTCTGTCAGGATTTAAAATTCAAAGTGGGGAATCAATAAGCTTATTTTAATTTATACTTATTTATAAAAATGGTTTCAGAGTCATTCTATAACTCCGACGGATCAATTTTCACTATTCACCTTAAACTTTCATTTATTTACGATTTTGCTGTTGGTTACTTTTTCAGTGTTCCTAAATGATTTTCACTTCTTAGTTTTTACCAAAATTACACATGCATTATGGTGATCTTTTACCTCCAGGTCAACTTTAGAAATTCTTCTGTTAACCGGACTGCTAATTTCTCGGCAGTGTTCCCGACACTGCCGATTTTCGAAAAAGTAACTAGTTCGCTTTATAACTGTATTTCTAAAATTCTTTCCCATTATTTAAAGACTTATGAACCACATACTGAGAACTAAATCATGCCTATGAATTATGACTTTCTAGGGTATTACATTTAACTCCATACAAATAATGCCTCTAGATCTTCTATGCAAATATCACTGCAGCCATTTTCAGGTCATGTGTCGGATAATTCATCACATGCTTCTTCAACTATCGCGAAGCATATGTAATAACCCTTTTATTCTGTATTAGCACATAACCCAGACCGATTATAGATGCACCATAATATACAGTGAACTTATCATTCTCCATTGGTAAGGCTAACATTGGAGTAGTCGTAAGACAAAACATCAATTTCTGAAAACTCCTTTAACCATCATCTGTCTACTGGAACTTCTCTAGTTTCCTGGTCAGTCTGGTTAATGGAGTAGCAATCTTTGAAAAATCCTTCACAAATCACCGATAATAACTAGCCATGCCGAGAAAACTGCGTATCTTAGTTACATTAGTTGGTTGTGGCCAATTAGCAACCGCTACTATTTTTTGGGGATATACCTTAATACCATTCTTACTGACAACGTGGCCCAGAAAACATACTTCAGTAAGCCAAAATTGACACTTTGATAGTTTAACATATAATATGTGTTCAAGCAAAGTCTGTAATACTGTTCTCAGATGTTCTACATGCTCTTCTTCACTCTTAGAATAGATAAGAATGTTATCGATAAACACTATGAAAAATTTATCCAAATAAGGCTTTAATATCCGATTAATTAAGTCTATAATTATCGTAGGAGCATTTGTTAACCCAAATGGCAGCACAAGAAATTCATATTATCCATACCGGGTTCTGAAAGATGTCTTAGACATATCTTCCTTCTTAATACGCAACTGATAATACCCAGACCTCAAATCCATCTTAGAGAAATCACTTGCTCCTTGCAACTTATCAAACAGATCATCGATCCATGGTAGAGGGTATTTATTCTTAATAGTCACTATGTTCAACTGTCTATAATCAATGCACATCCGTAATGAACCCTATTTCTTTTTCACAAATAACACTGGAGCGCCCCACAGTGAGTTACTTGGCCTGATAAACCCCTTATCCAATAATTCTTGCAATTGCACCTTGAACTCCTTCAGTTCTATAAGTGCCATTCTATAATGTAAAATGGTTATCAGATTCGTGCTGAGATACACCTTAATCTCAAATTCATTTTCCCTTTCTGGGAGTAGACCTGACAAATCTTTAGGAAAAACATTAAGAAACTCTTTAACAAAAGAAATATGATCAATTCCTTTTGGAGCCTTCTGAATATCAATCACATTTTCCAGGTAGGCTGAATATCCCTTTCGAAGTAGTTTCTTAGCTTGGATAGTCGAGATAAGTTTAATCCATGTTTCCCTCTTTTCACCCTGGTATTCAAATACTTCATGCCCTTCTGGTTGAAACCTGATATTCTTTTCATAACAGTCGATTACTGCACGGTGAGCTGTTAGCCAATCCATTCCCAATATAATATCAATCTCAAACACAAGTAATTCCACTAAATTAGCATGCAAAATTTTATCCCCAATCTTTACTTCACAATCCAGGTAAAAATATTTTACTTCTATACTCTCCCCCATAGGTGTGGATATCTCTAGTGGAAGTGTTATTAATTACCTCTCCATTTTCAATTTAGGTGTAAACTTAGGTGATACAAATGAGTGTATGGTACACAAATCAAACAATATTTATGCTATTTCATTATATACTGGAAGCATACTAGGAGCCTGTTATTTCTTCAAGATTGGTTTGAGATCGGGGTACCATCAATTGAGGATTAAGAAGGAGCATATTTCGAAGACTGCTTTCAGAACCAGATATGGCATATAGCTGGTGTTCTTGAAGTGTCTGTAGTACAATCCTCAAATGCTCCCTGTACTCCTTCTCACTCCTGGAATAAATAAGGATGTCATCAATAAAGATGATGACAAACTTATCCAAATAAGATCTGAACACCCTGTTCATCAAATCCATGAAAGCCGCTGGAGCATTTGTCAACCCGAATGGCAATACTAGAAACTCATAATGGCCATAACGAGTTCTAAAAGCAGTCTTGGATATATCTCCATTCCTAATCTTTAGCTGATGATACCCAGACCTAAATCAATCTTGGAAAAATGGCTGACACCCTGCAGCTAATCAAACAAGTCATTAATTCATGGCAACGGATACTTATTCTTTACTGTGACTTTATTCAGCTGTCTATAATCAATTCACATCCGCAAAGAGCCATCTTTCTTTCTCACAAACAAAACCGGTGAAACCCATGGAGAACTACTAGGTCGGATGAACCCTCTATCTAATAGCTCCTGTAACTGAATCTTCAGCTCCTTTAGTTCTGCTGGAGCCATCCGGTAAGGTGGAATGGATATCGGATCTATGCCAGTATGCACCTCAATCTCAAACTCAATTTTCCTATCAGGGGGCAATCCTAGTAACTCCTCAGAAAAAATATCAGGGAACTCCTGAACTACCGGTCTCTGATCCAAACGTACAAAAGACTTCTGTACATCTATCACATAGGCCAAATAGGCTGAACAGCCTTTCCCTATCAATCTTCGAGCCTGAATAGCAGATATAAGGTTAACCCGAAACTCCCGAATGTCACCCTGAAACTCAAACTCTTGTTGCCCCTCAGGCTGGAATTTAATCCTCTTCCTATAACAATCTATCACTGCCCGATGCCTAGTCAACCAATCCATACCCAGTATCACATCCAATTCAAGCACAGACAACTCAATCAAGTCAACACGTAAAATACGATCATCAATCTCAACAATGCAATCAGGATAGAAATAGTCAACATCCACAGAATCTCCCATAGGAGTAGCAACAGATAGTGGAATATCTAATCATCACCTCTCCTTATTCAATTTGGGTGCAAAATGCAGGGACACAAATGAATGAGTTGCACCAGAATCGAATAAGGCATCTGCAGCTTCATTCTGAATCAGAATAGTACCTGTGACAACATTTTCTGATCTCTGAGCATCCTGAGTGTTGACTGCGAACACTTTGCCCTAGCCTCTACCAGCTGGATCCTGACCACCACCGAGAGCCTAACCTCCCCTACCTCTGCCTCTGGCTACTGTCTCTCTGCCCATATTCTAACTAGTCTGAACTATTGGCTAAGATACTATAACTGATGGTTGCTGATCAGCCCTCAATGGACAAGTGCTTATATAATGGCCCTGCTAGCCACATCTCAAGCATGCACCTGTCCTCCTCCAACATTCCCCTTCATGCGTCCTACCACAATAACCACAAGCAGGAATGCTGGGAGCCTGCGACACTAATCTAGAAGAACTCTGAGAATACGTAGGTGCTGACTGAACCATGGGCTGACCCCTACTCTGAAGCCTCCTCCTTTGATTACTACCCGAGGATCTCTGCTCAAATTTAGGTATTGACTCAGCCTGTCTAAAATGGAAGTTGCTCTCCCCTCTCTTACTTTGTGACCTTAAGCCACCCTTCCTCTTTTGTTCCCTCTTAGCTCTTTTTGCCTTATACTTTTCTTCCATTTGAGTGGCCTTATCTATTATTGTGGTCAAGAAAGTAAACTTTGTGGCAAGTAAGGCATTATGTAATGCAGCATTCAATCCCCTTCTGAACTTATTGATCAGATCTGCCTCTGTGGGTACTAGATGAGCAGCATACCTACTCAGCCGAATGAACTCCTCAAAATAATCCTCAACTGAGCGATCTCCCTACTCCAATTGCTCAAACCTCACCAAGTTACGGGTCCTAACACCCTCAGTAATAAGCTCATGTATCAAACCCTGGCGAAACTCTGCCCAGGTGGGTGGGTGCTCTCCATATAACCTAGTCTCTATGTGTCTCGAAAACTATATCCAGGCTTTCCCTTTAAGCAATAATCCAACTAACTCAACTGACCTGAGCTTGGAATAAGGTAGTCTCCTAACTACCTTCTCAACCTCTTCTAGAAAGTCTACTGGATCAGCACCTCTCTCTCCTCTAAACTCTGGTAAGTTTAGCTTTAGAAAGCTAAACATGGAGACTCCGCCCTCAGCAATCTCCCTCCTATCACCCTGTGCAGCTGGCTCCCTCTGAGCCCCTACTAGCTGCACAAGAGTCGATGCCACAACCTCTAGTACTATAGGTGGCTGAACTACTGCAGGAGCAGGTGGTGGTTGTGCCTTCTGCCTCTCTCTCCTCATCTCTGGCACCTCCCTCCTAAGATCCATCAACCTTCGCATTACCTAATCCTCCAAAGGTCATCTCCTCTATCAGAATCCTCTGAAGTCCGTCGAGATCGAGACGAGCCTTTAGATACACTCATCTCCCTCACTAGGGACTCATTGGAGGCAACCTTAGCCTCCCTGGTATCACGGTCTCTGCTATCTGACATTTCTAAAATCTGTCGAGAAAAATGTAAATGGTCTCAGAATACAGTAAAACGCAGAATGTAGACATATAACAGACGATCACAGTAATAGACGACAAAGGAAATCCTATGCTTCATGGTATTCTTAATTCTATCCCATTTTGTATCTAGTCACTATCCATCTGTTACCTAGTTTCTCATTCTATAAACCTAGTGCTCTGATACCAGCTCTGTCACAACCCGGTTTCCCAAGCCACGATGGTCCTAAGGCACGGGAGATGCCAATGGTGACTGGCTTCCGTAGAACCCAATATCAGTCACATCAATCCTATCAATTCAATATAATATAATTCATATTCATAATTACCAATCATTCTATTAGCCTGCTATACATTCTGAAAATAACTGAAATATCAATTCCCATAATATCATATTAATTATTGTATCATTCATATAAGAATACCATCATCAGATACATGTTCATCTCCTAGCTAACCCGTACATACCCATGGAGCAGCTAGATCATGAACACCAAAATAAATGTTATACAAAATAGAGTATTTGTAAATACATCTAAAGTCTGTGGCAGAATCTTCAGAGAAGTAGAAATCTGGATTCTGCAACTCTAATCCTCTCCTGTAAGGGGTAAACAATAAATGGGTGAGTATAGATGATACTCAGTGACTTCATATACATCGCAATGAATGATAGGTGTCAATCAATAAAGATATCAATAAATGAAGTATCAGTGTACTGAATAAATATCAAAGTTCGGTAGAGCCAAGTAACATCATATGGTTCAGTAGTATATATGGAGAGACAGATACTGGGATGGACTGTATGAAAAGAAATCATATTATCTCCAAACAAATCAAATCATTGGACCATGTAGATCCTAGTTCATCTATATCAGGGCAAATAAGCATAAGGCTGATCAGGCCCTATGGCCAGGACCATAAACCCCTCCTAGCTAGGGTACAAATATACAATGTGCACAAGGTCGACAATATTTCCCCACTCCCCTGTAAAATCAGAAGTTCTATCATAACCATATCAAGGTCAATAACAAGGGATACCATAAGCAACAATGGAATCCGGATTCAATCAGTCAATCAATCAATTCAGTTTCAATCATTTCAATATCCAATATCAATAATGGGCCATGCCATGTACAATATCCAATATCAATCAAAGGTTTGGTATATAGCATAATTCATAAGACAAGAGAAATAAGGTTCGGTAATTTAAAAGAGTAATGTCAATAAAGCAAAGGTATTTAACAATATATATGGATTGATTAGGTAAAAGAATATAAGTGCAATTTCAAGGAAAATCAAAGGTAACACAAATATAAAAAGGTTTGGACATTTGGGAGTTTTTCCCAAATGGTGTCCAACAATCAAATTAAACAATTTAATATGACAAATGATGCATGTAGAACTCACCTCAACTTTCCAATAGCCAATGAAATAGCTAATTTCATCAATTCCTCAAAAATCCCCAATTTTAGCTACTTGGAGAAATCAATTTTCATAATCTACAATTTCACAACAAATTGATCATCAATTAAGTGTTCACTTACATCCAATTGACTAATTTTATCATCAATTTATGAATCCTATTACTAATTTATCAAATCATATCTCAAAGTTCCATATAAACCCTCAAATTTAGGGACTTCCATAATTTAGTGTTAGTCTAGGTAAAATAACACTAAACCCATTTATTTCAACCTAAATAATATCTATTTAATCAATAAAATCCAATAAATAAACCCTTACCTCAAATGGGTTAAAATGGTAGAAATTTGTTCTCTACTGCCTCTTGAAATTTCCAGCTCTTTCCCACAAATTAAGAACGGAAAAGAGATAAACACAGAATGTATATGTGATTTCCACTAATTTCCTCCTGAAATTTTGATGGAGAAATCATGAAATTGATGAAGAATAAAGATGAACAGTGTTTGTCTTCTTTTTGGAGAAAAGACGAACACGGAGAAAAACTAAGAAGAAATAATATAAGTTAACGTGTCCAAAGCATTAGTTACTGTCCCTTTAAATAGGCTACTGCCTCAGTAAAAATAAATCCTGCCTCACTAATCTGATCCGCTATTCTAGCTCGCAATTGCCAATTCGCAATTCGCCAATGCTTCTTCACATTGCCTGCCGTAAATGCCAGTTCGCCAAACTCAGCTCGCCAATGTCTCTTCGCATATGCCGTCTCGCATATGCCTCTTCGCCAAACCCAGTTTGCACTTCCCAGTTCGCAATTCCTCTTCGCCTTTCCTTTTCGCACTCCCAGCTCGCACTTCCCTCTTTGCATTCCCAGTTCGCATTTTCCTCTTCGCACTCCCAGCTAGCACTTTCCTCTTCGCATTTCCTCTTCGCACTTTCTAGTTCGTAATGTTGACTCGCTATTGCCACTTCACAATGCCGGCTAGCCATTGCCTCTTCTCAAGACCAGCTCGGCATTGCCTGCTCGCCAAGGCCGGCTGGAAACCACTTAACCCAATTCGCGAAAAACGCTATAAATTGTTCTAACTCCTAACTTTCAGCACTTAGAATATATTTTCAAATTTAGGAACTCAATCTATCAATCAATATTATACCAACGAATATTTTCGATGCTCATTTAGCATCTTTATCCAAAATAATTCAATAAGTAAAATGTATATTTATTACAAAATCAATTAATTAAGCCAATTCAATTTAAAATATACACACATATATACTCAAAAACTGAATATAAAAATGGTAGGTGTTATACTAAATAAACAATAAAATCAAACAAAATAATTGATTATCTCAATGGAGTGTAAGAGACGAAATCTGCTCTTCCAATTTCCTTGAAATTCTTCAACTTTCCAAGCAAACTAATGGATGGAAAATATAGAACAAAGGTTAAACTCCATTTTTCTATAAATTTCTCTTAAGAAATTTAATGAGAAATGAAGAAGGGTGAGGGATAAGTGGATTGGCCAACAAGAAAGGAAGAAGAAAGATGAACAAATTTTTGCTAAGTGTTGGTTTTATATTAAAATCAATTTAGCAAATTATAACTTAATCCTCAAACTTCTATATATCACATTTTGGTCCAAAATCTTATGTAATTTGTTCTGTCAATTCTGTCAGGATTTAGATTTCAAAGTGGTGAATAAATAAGCTTATTTTAATTTATACTTATTTATAAAAATGGTTTCAGAGTCATTCTGTAACTCTGACGGACCCATTTTTACTATTCACCTTAAAGTTCATTTTATTTACAATTTTGTCATTGGTTACTTTTTCAGTGTTCTTAAATAATTTTCACTTCTTTCTTTTTACCAAAATTACACATGCTTTATAGTGATATTTTACCCCTAGGTCAACTTCAAAAATTCTTTTGTTGATCAGATTGTTAATTTCTTGGCAGTGTTCCCGACACCGCCGCTTTCCGGAAAAGTAACTAGTTCGCTTTCTAACTGTGTCTCTAAAATGATTTTCCATCATTTCAAGACTTTTACACTACATACTGAGAACTAAATCATGCATATATGTTAGAACTTTTTAAGGTATTACACAAAAGAAAGAGCAACCAATAGTAGCTAGAAACAAAAAACATGAGTTTTATGAAAAAAGGACCTAAGCATGCTTTCTAAGTTCTTTTAGTTCACATTAGTTAAATCTTTAATTAGGATGATTAAATATCAAGTAAACACAGGTTTTTAGTTCATATTTAAAGAAAAGATTTTACAAAGAAAAGAAGAAGGATCACATAGATTGCTACCAATCCATGTAATTATGCCCAAATAATTCACATGGTTACCAAAATAAAAGAAATAAGAAATTACTCAAACCTAGACATACAAGGCTCGGCAAATCGCCCTCAGACTTCATTTGTAGTATGGATGATTTCGAATGCCAAGAATATCGATGCTTGAAGAGGATTATTTGCGTCAAGTTCTTACTTTGAATCAAGCTATGATTTGATTGAATATACTTTTTTTTTTTTTTTATCAAGAACACTATCAAGAACGTTCTTGATATGTTCTTGACAAGAGTTTAAAGGAAAAAGAAATAAAACTAGATTTGGTTCCTTCGATTCTTGAGAAAAGAATTAATTTGTATATTTGAGATGAACTTGATTAATTGATTAATAAAAATACTTACTTTCTTTGTAGTAAGATTCATAAAAAATTAGTTTCATGTTTGATTGAGAGAATTATTTTGCCAAGAGTTTAGGCCTTAAAATTCAGATCCCCAACTAATAAGGGCGGAGGCCTATTTATAGGCTTCTACCACCACTTGAATAGGAAAAAAAAGTTAAAATACTTTTATTTAGTTTTATTCATACTTCATAAGTAATAAAATCTCCTAAACAGTCACAAAGTAGCTTCCAAAATAGCTTTAGGGTTACTTGCCAACCAAGAGGCCTTAAAGCTTACTTTTTGTCTTTCAACCCAAAACTTCCTATTTAATTAAAATGCTAAATAGGAACCCTTCTAGTAGCTAATTTGGCACAAAAAAAAATTACCTGAAATCTTCCAAAATTAGAAGAAAATTAGGATAGGAGGTGGCAAAGGCGAGCAACGGCGCACATGAACGAGCCTGTGGCTTGCCGACTGGCAGAAGGGCCATATGGCCCTTCCTTGGGCCATGCAGCTCATGCTAGGGCCGTGCTGCCCTTCCTTGGTACGTGTGGCCCTGCAACCAGCCATATGGTTGTAGCAAGAAGCCACAAGCCAATGGTTGACGCACAAGCCCGATAACTTGCCGAAACGAGCTCATTAACGCCCCGCACGCCCGTTCTTGTGTCCGATCAATTTGAAATGGCCCAAAACTTTTCAAAAATATTTAAAATTATTTCTAAACTCTTTTTAATTGAGAAAATAACTTAAATTAGCTTCAAGCTCACACGGACCTAACGGCTTACCGCAAACGGGTCGGCGATCGCCTGTGAGCACGATTTGCATTCGGATCACCAAATATAGCCCAAAGTGACTCAAATTCATTTTGAAATATATTTTGACACATTTTATATTAAAATATAAGCTCAAACCATCAATTGCTAAGACAACCCTAGCAATTTCCTCTATCCAAAAGCAAAAATAATCACTTTGACAAGCAACCTTTTTCTCACGTTATCGATTCTTGAGACTACATCATTGGGCTTTGGCTCGGGTTCAAGGTGTATCGAAATTCGATGTCAACAAGGGTTTTCAACATTCTTAGACAATAGTATTGAAGGCTTTATCTACTTTAAGAACATATATGTATAGAACATATTTTTATTTCATATGAACATAATAATATGGAAGACATAGTGAACCAATGCATTCATAACTTACCTCACTAGCCATTTTCTTTCCATAAGCTCAAATCACCTTTAGCTTGCCATAATCATCACCATAAACATTTGCTCATCATTCTACAATCATTTCTTCATGATAGAAAAATTAAGCTTTCCTCTTCCGAGAACATTCAAGTCATATCATTTCAATTCTAGACTTCTTATAGTATAACTAGGTGTTTTTTAGTTTTAATTTATCCATTAATTTAAGAATCAAAGAAGCTGTAGAGAAATTAAAGTCTACTTTGTGCTACTATTCATTAAAATTTTCATTTATGTTATCTCTTACTAATCAAACCTTAATTTATGAAATCTATACTCTTAAACATTCACCCATAACTCATAAATAACTTATTTAACCATTTCTAAGTTCAATCATGGATTTGTAAAGTAGAGAAAATTACATTCTTCTCTCACAAAATTGAAATCCTTGATAATCTTAAATCCATTGAGGGTTTGAAGTTTATTAGGTGTTCTCTTTCAAGAATAATGCTTTAATTAAAGTATTAATGCCTTAGAAAATAAAGAAAAAAATCTAGGGTTTGGTGGGTAAATAAATGAAGAATAAAGAAAAGAAAGAACTAAAATTTAGGTAAAAAATATGAGAATCTACTCCTATTTATATAACTTCTTATGCTATTATTCATGCTAAAATAGCACTGGCAATACTCACTTGAGTACTTTAATTTTTTACTACAGATATTCAATAACCTCACTTCTTTTTTCAACTTAAACTAAACATTTGAAGCTACAATATATCCATAATTTAGCTCATAATATACACTACACAATTTATGGTGAATTTTTAAATTTTACTCTATTTCTTTGCAAGTACCCTCTGACTAGTACACTCTCATAAATATCTCAAATCGTGCACATTCAATTGAAAAACTTATTTATGGGCACCTATATCATATATGTGGATACTTTTCATGTTTTACAATTTGTCTAATTCAACCTTTAAGATCATCAAAATAAAGGGACAAATTCAGACCACCTGCAAGAGTAACAATTTGACCCAGTTCTGGTCGAGGTGAAATATCTCCTCATACATATAAAATTTTATAAAAGTGACTTATAAGCATATTGGTAGGACATAACTCTATAACTTTTATGTGTTACATTTTTCCAATTTTTTTTCTTAAGGTTATGAAAACTAAGTTGGAAAATTATGCTTACACACAGATTTCACAATCCTCAAGACCCTTATAGCAATCATGTTCACTTTTAAAATCAAAAGTTATATTTCTTCTTAATTATATTTAAGTTTAAACATATTATATACATAAAAACACTATAAGAACATAAAATGGTTAGTGTCATAGACCAAGGGTCTTAATTAATCTCATCCTTACAATAAATATGTTCTGAAAGTCTTGGGAGTTACATTCTTCCCCTGACAAAAATTCGTCCTTGAATTTTAGGAACTTCTTTCTGAGTAGAAAAATTTAAGCAATCACTTGTTTGCTTGCTTACATTTTCAAGTCACATTTTTTTACTTGATTCAAGTGTAAGTTTCTACCATATAATTAGATGTAATGTCCATACTCATCTCTAACTCCAACATATCCTTCCCATATAAGTCTAGTATAATTTTATCATTAGCATATATATTCTTATCAATCATTGAAATCCTTACCTGAGTGACACTAGAACATATATTATGACTCATCATATGTCTCTTCCCATAACCTATTTACCTTAAATCATTTAGATTCTTCACTTGAAGCATAACACCTTTACTTCCATTACTTACTCTAACTCAACGTTAACTTGATACTCTTATGTACTCATCATTATAATTTCCTTATTCAAACCTTCAATCTTTATAAAATCATACATAATTCAATTGTAAATTATAATCATTGTGGATTTCCCCATTCAAAATATCTTAATATGTCACGTCCTGATTTCAGAATGCGATGGTCATAGGATGCGGAAGATGCCAAAGGCAACCGACACCCGTAAAACCCAATATCACATGCAATTATTAATTACTATCAATTTATTAATTAACTTCTTAATTACTATTCATTCTAGCAATCTGTAATCTGTCTATAAATTCTTACTGCAAGTGGCTATAACAATCATCATATCATGCCATATCATTAATTATACTCTATAATATGCCATACATATATCTTTATAAACTAACTATACCATATACAATCCATGGAGAAGCTAAGATATGAACATACAAAATACAGTGTTTAAAATTAATTACACTGCTAAAGGACACTGTAGGAATCCATAGAGAGGCAAAAGCTGGGATTTCTGCCTCCTACTCTACACCTGGAAATGGGAAACAATGAAAGGGTGAGTGTATAAGATACTCAGTGAATCTAATATGCATCAATCATAAATATGAACTGAAACATCAATAAAGGATAGGCATATGAGATAATAATGTCAGTCTACTCAAGACTATCAGGGTACAGAATCAAGTTACAGAAGATGACTGCAAAGTCAATAATCAAATCAATGGAAAGTATATCACATGGATAAGACAGATATAGGGCCATGAAATGCATATAACATATATCATCATGTATTAGTAAACATAAGACTAATCAGGTCTTATGGCCAAGACTGTTAACCCTTCCCAGCTAGGTATCATTATACAATGTGTACATTGCCGACAGTATGTACCCACTACTCTGTTGGAGCGGCAGCTCTGTCAAATCTCATCGAAGTCAATAAAAGTATAGAACAAGTCATTAGATACCATTATACAACAATGGTATCACCAAGTATCAATAATTCAATATCGATCAATTCAAGTTGCAATATAAACAATGGAATGGCAATAACAAGTAGATATACAATGGCAAAGGGTTTGGTAATTAACAATGGGATGGAACATAGGCTGGCCATATACGAATAAAAGGTTGGCACAATTGACATGCCAATGTTGCTGGCGACGATGGCATTCAAATGGTACGCCTATGGATGAACAAGTGATAGGCCTATGACAAAATAAATTAGGCATTTCATCAAACACTTGGTGTGCAATAAAGAATGGATAAATTGACAAGGTTTGGGTAACAACATCTCACAATCAAGGCAATATGGTAGGCATTATAAACTCAACATTAAACAACATTTAAAGGATTCAAAATACAAGAGAAATCAAGGCAAAAATGAAGCAAAAATCAAGGCAACTATGCCTTAATTAGGTTTAGCCAAAATGGCCTTTTTGTGAATGATTTTCAATCAACATTTTAATACTTTAGTCATATAATTTGATGCATATAAGACTCATCTCACACTTCAAATGAGCTAGGAAAATTGATTTTCCATCTAAAGCTTCAAAGGAGGCAAAATTTGTAACTTTCCAAATCTTGATTTTTTACATCAAACCAACCATAAATAATTCATCCATTAGCCTCCAATTAACATATTCTAAGCTTAATTAAGATTAAATAATACAAAATCAAAGGTTCATTTCATACAACTTCAATCTAAGGTTTGGGATTGGGGAAATTCTAACAAATGCATCAATTGATGTAATTAAACACAAAACACATTCTAATCAACATCTAAAACATCTAAATTAAACATAAAACTAAACAAATCAATTTGTTACCTCTAATGGATGTGTGTGCCAAAATTCCAAAGGTGGTAGTTCTTGAAATTCTTTGATTTTCCCAGCAAATTAAGTTTGGAAATGGAAGAATCAAAGTTGGTTGTCAAGTTTTTCTTAGGTTTTCTCTTGAAACAAGCTTGAAAATTTGGTGGAAGCAAGGGATGGTGGTTCGGACAAGCAAGAGGAAGAAGAAGAAGATGACCAAAAATGTCTAAGTATTGCTTATATACTAACTTAAAAATGGCAAATTGCATTTAGGTCCTTAAACTTTCCATAAATCATACTTTTGCCATATTTTCTTCTGTAATTTATTCTGACAATTCTGTTGAGAATTGGATTTTAAAGTGGGGATTCAAATAGTACATTTTTATTTATAATTTATTATAAAAATAGTTTTAAAACTATTCTGAAACTCAAACAGTCACTTTTCCACTATACCCTTAAAGTTCCATTTATTTATAATTTTGCCATTACTTACTTTTTCAGTGTTCCTAAACATTTTTCACCTCTTTCTTTTTACTAAAATTACACATATATTTATATGATTCTTTACACTCTGGTCAGAATCAATATCTGTTGACCAAACTGCTATTTTCTCGGCAGTAGTATTGACACCAACGTTTTCCAGGACAGTATGTCATATGCATTCTAACTGTATCTCAAAAATTATTTTTAGTCATTTCGATGATCCCAAACCAAAAACTGATAATAATATAGTTCAATTATGGTAGACTTTTCTAGGGTATTACATAATACAACCATTAGAGAACTATTTATATCCATACTTTCAATCTTGTTATATTGTACTCTATATTTCACATTTCCATAAGACTTAATAAACTTCCCAACCTTATCCTCTTAATTTCTAACTCCCACATTATCTTTATAGTTTTACACTACTCATCATAGAAAACACTTTCCTTTTACCACCAAGGGATCAGTTATCTTTATTATCATTCCTTAGACACTAATGTTCTTAGAAATTCCAACTTCCCACTTATGATGTCATAATCAAACATATAATCCAACTCATAAATACATTTAAATTCCTTTGTTTACCAATTTCATTAAACTTTATATGATGTATCTTTATCCTCAAATCATACAGATATTCATACTCTCATAATTCATTCCAATATTCATGTAAATATACTATAGATCCATACCAATACCTTGTCATAATCATCTTTTAGTTCAATCATAATTATATCATGCAAGTTAACAAAACACTTTAAGATGTTATCTCTTCTCTTAATGATGCAGATACAATTCATGAACTCCTTATCAAGTGTCTCATCACATATTATAGACATTTCCTTAACAATCATTAAGACTTAGACATACAAAATTCCAAATTAAATAACTACCATAACTTAAATGGAGAGTTACCTATAGTATCCTTATTCTAAATTTGAATATGTAGCTGAGCCAAAGCAATTATTCTACATGTGTCTCTATACATAGGTGTTTGTCTTAATGCATGACTTACAACTTATCTCATGTTTCCTTCCCCAATTTGTATACTACTATTCCAATCTAATACGAACAATTCTTTGCATAATTCCCTAGTTGTCCATATCCCAAAACATGCATCCATCTCAAAATAGCATCTACCTTCATGCCATTTCTTACAAGTAGAACACTGAGTGTTTGTATACCTTAAAGGTGTGAAGCTAATTGTGTCAATGTTCATCTACATATCAGGTTTAAAATAACTTTTCCTCTGCTGTGATATTCTTGATTTACCTCTAGTATTAGCTTGATAGTTTGACTAGTATGATACTTACATATTCTTAATCCCATTATCATCTCTGTGTTGTTTGAAGAATCTTCTAATATTAACCTTTTTCTTATGTTCTTTGGCTATTCTTAATTCCATTTCTCTATTTTCAATCATTCTTGCTTATCCACAATTTAGGAAATAGAGTCAAACTCATGGGCAACTAGTACTCTAAATAAAGAAGCAAACAATCCTCCTCTAAACCTTTAAATCCTAGTAGCTTCATTGGACATAAAAACTGTAGCAAATTTGCTCAACTGATCATCTCAAAAGTTTGCATTAACCTTTCAAATTTCCAAATCTTTGCTTCTCCAACATTTTTGGGGAGAAACTAATCTATCACCAATTCCTTGAAACATTTTAATAAAATCTCATCATTATTCCTTAATATTCCAAAAATACTCCTCTTATATCAATTCTTGCATCTCCTTTCAGCAAATAGCCTGCAAAACTCCACTACTCTTTTATCTTAAATTCCCATTATATGTGTCTTATCCTCTATCTCTTCAAGAAATTCCATAAGGTCCATATCAAGTCTATATTCTAAAAGGCTAACTTGAGAAACTTCTTAAATGATATCTCTTTTGCTTACGGTATCCATTGTGTTGAGGAACCACTAGAGGAATACTATGAGGAACATATTGTTGACTTTACTGATTAACAAACTCTGCCAATATCCTATAATTCCTTTGTAATTTGTCCAATCTTTGGGCCAAGGCAGCCATATCAATCAGAGGAGTAGGTGATACATCCATATTACATCTTACTTTATCAATTAATCGTTCATCAATTGAAACATGAAAAGGAACTTTCCTTCTTATGCGATCACATCCACGTCTAGGAGGCATCATTCTATAAACATATCAGAAGAAGTCGATCAATCTCGTACTTAAACAATGTATGCAGATTTGTATCAAAGAAAGATATAACAATGAAAATATATAATTTTATGCTCCATATTACCTAGTCATATACACTGCTCTGCCTTAAACCTAAAATACCTTTCCCACAATTCTAAATCTTTGCTCTGATACCACCTTTGAAAAATCCTGAGTTCAAAAGTATTGCTATCTTAGGGCAAAGGTAGGCATAAGGTCACCATAAACCCATAGAACCAAATCTATCATTACTAACCTATATCAAAATCACAATGTAACATCAATCCTTCATATATTCTTTCAAATCATCATTATCAATTTTTCATTGATATCAATTTTATACATTCTTATAATTAAACATCTAACTAGATCCTTAAACATATAGTACTAGGAGCAATATATACAATGAATATCCATACTAATTATTACATTATAGAAGAATAAACAAAATTGTACATGAATTAACTTCTTGGAAGGAAGATTCATGAAGCTTGATTTTCATCCTCTAAATCTTTAAGTCTATCACCTAAAAACCACACATGAGGGATGAACTTTCAACTTGATGAATTATAAATGCATTAAAACCTTTAGAGTTTTTCAACATAAAGATCAATAAGTCTGCATATGTTTATATAATGACATATACAATGAATCTGAATATAACCATATATGTAAGATCTGAATGTACTTTTATACTTATACACTTATACTCTTTGGATAATACATATATCATAGGTTATATTATTAGGTTCATATACAATAATTTCATTTTGGTGCATAACTTTCAAAAGAGTCAATGAACATAGTCAGAAAAAAAAAAAGAGACTTTATTAGAAAGATCAATGGATAGTGATAGAAGAACTTTAAACTATAATTAATAACAAAAGGGTCTCAGGACAATAACTAAGGGTCTTTGAATAATAACTGAATATGCCTTCAAAAAAATCATATAGTACGTGATAAAACTATTCTTCATCATATCTATATTAGGGCAGTAACACTCCCTCTATCAATGAACATATGTTTGGCCAAGCATGTACTTAGAGCATCTGGTTCCCTCTAGATATAACACTAATAATAACCCTATCAATTGGGTCCTAGAGCATTTGGTCCTCTCTAGATGGAACACTGATAACAACCTTGTCAGTTGTGTTCCCCATGTGCACACGAACCAATGAATTACCCCTCATTGGGAAAGGCATTCTATCATTACTTTTTCATGGTCTGGGTGAGATGCAATGAATATTCATCTTTTTATCATAATGGCCCAAATGGCTCTTTAATAATATTAAAAAAATTTCATGGCAAATGGCCAAAGGTCTTTATAATAATACTGATAAATATTTGGCTTCATAATAAGGAAAGAGAGAGCTTCATATAGCATACATAATAGAATACATAGTTTACTCTTTATAATATTATTATACTTTTAACTGAACATGGATATGTAAACACACACACACACACACACACACATATATATATAACAATACTTAATAAAATAAATAATGAGACTAACTAGGAAGAGAGTTTTTTTTTTTTTTTTTTTTATGTAGGATACATTTATTTTTTTAACAATGATATATATAAACAATGAGGCTATCAATAAACTTGTCTCAAGAAATAATAATCAATTCATTTGAAATGAATTAACATGGCATATAAAAAAGGAGAGACCTTTATAGAATGAGAATGAACAATACATAAAAGGATTAGCAATAACATAGTAGTAGTAATATCTAAGAAAAAAGTGAATACTTTTATAAAAAAATAATTTTTGAAAGAACAACAATTTGGATTTCAAAGTTTTTTTTAGAATAATAGTGATAAGAATTTATTGAAATTTCTTAACTTGGTCTCAATTAGCATAAAGACACATACATATCGCACAAACTATTCATTGATCAAGCAAATTCAACATCATATACCAAACACAATAAATTTAACCAAGAATTTTGAAAAGATTATACCTAAAAGGTATTAATCATACCCAATTCTCTTCTTATGAAGTAGAATGTTTCCTTATCCCATAGTTTGGTGAAGAGCTAATTGGTTCTTGGTGTCTACAAATTCAATGTTAATATGCCCTTTGCTAACATGATCCCTAAGAAAATGATGTCTAATATCTATATGTTTTGTGTGTGAGTGATGAATTAGATTTTCGGAAAGTTTAATGGCACTAATATTGTCATTTTTATTGAAACACAATAAATATGTCTAAAATCTTTAAGTTATGTTTTCATCCATAAAAGTTGAGTGCAATAACCTACGACTGTTATATACTTAGTTTCCGTGATTGATAATGCAACTGAGTTTTTTTTTTTAAATCATGGCACTAATAAGTTAACCTAAAAATTAACTAGCGTCACTAGTACTTTTCTACTAATCCTACATCCTCCATAATTCAGCATCACAGTAGCCATATAAATCCAATGAAGAACCTTTAGGATACCATAAACTCAAATTTATTATGTCCATAAGGTATCTCGTAATTTTTTTTGACTCCAATGATATGTGATTCCTTTATATTAGATTGAAAATGTTCACACATGTAAACACTGAATAAAATACCGGGTCTAGATGCAGTTAGATAATGCAAAGATCCTATCACGCTTCTATAAAGTTTAGAATCAATATTTTTACCTTTCTCAACAACCTCCAATTTGATTGAAGTGCTCATAAGAGTAGGTTGAGGCTTGGTGTTATTCATTCCAAATTTTTTGAACAATTTCTTTATGTACTTGAATTGGTTAATCAAGGTTTCATTCTCTAGTTACTTGATTTGGAGTCCCAAGAAGAAATTGAGCTCTTCTATCATACTTATCTCAAATTTACCTTGCATAGATACAAAAAAATTCTTGCAAATCAATTCATTAGTAGCACCGAATATGATATCATCAACATATATTTGAACAATTAGAATATCTTTCTTATTGTGCTTTATGAAGAGAGTTGTGTCAACTTTTCCCTTATAAAAACTATTTTTATGGAGAAAGTTACTCAATCTTTCATACCAAGCTCTTGGAGCTTGTTTCAAACTATATAAAACTTTTGAAAGTTTAAACACATGGTTTGAAAATTTTTCATTTTCAAAATCAGGAGGTTGTTCCACAAATATCTCTTCTTGAATAAAACCATTTAGAAAAATACTTTTAACATCCATTTGAAGAGTTTAAAACTTTTATAGTATATATAAGCAAGTAACATTCCAATTATTTCTAATCTAGTTACAGGAACATAAGTTTCATCAAAATCAATACCTTCCTCTTGAGAATGTCCTTAAGCAACTAGTCTTACTTTATTTCTTGCCACAATTTTAGATTCATCCAATTTATTGTAGAATATCCATTTTGTTCCAAATACTGAATGATCTTGTGGTCTAAAAACCAATGTTCACACCTTACTTGTCTCAAATTGATTGAGTTCTTCTTGCATAGCCATGATCCATTGATCATCTTCAAAAGCATCCTTAATGTTCTTTAGCTCTACTTATAAGAGAAAGGCTACATACTCATAAGAGTTGTGGACTTTTGATCTTGTCCTTACACCTTGATTTAGATCTCCAATAATTTGAGTATCTTTTACCTCATTTTTACTCTTGGATGATGTGATTCTTGAAGTTAATGAGTGGGTTGAATTGATTCATCAACATCTTGACCTTCTTTGCCAAAATTCGTAATTTTATCTTATTCTTCTTTCAAGGTTAAATTACCCATCTTATCTTCAATGACTTTGTCATGTTCATCCCTATCAATACACTTATAATAAAATTCATCAAACATAACATGAACATATTCTTTAACTAAAAAATTTTTTGTGTTGAAAACCCGATAAGTTTTTAAATGTAAAGAATAACTAAGAAATATAGCCTCATCAAATTTTACATTAAATTTTCCTAAATTATCTTTACCATTATTTAGAACAAAAATACTTATAATCAAAAGGATGGAAATATGTAATATTAGACTTTATTCCTTTCCATAATTCATATGGAGTCTTTTGAGAATTGATATAATCATTGCTCTATTCAAAATATAGTAAGAAGTATAAACCGTTTTGGCCAAAAAATATTTAGGCAAATCATTTTCACAAACATAGTTCTTGTCATTTCAATTAGCGACCTATTTATTAAACTTCAAATCTTAATAACCCAATAGTAGAATAAGCTAAAAGTTAAACAATAAAATTAAATAAATGCAATTACTAAGAACTAACTAACTAATAATAATCTCTAACAAAATCTAATAAGAGTAGCTTGGACTTCAATCACAGTATAAGTATGGAAACCATATAATTCAACAAACTAATACTTTAGATAGACTTGACTCGGCTTCAAGAATGGAAGAAAGAAGTAGCATTGGCAATTGACTAACTACATGTAAAAACATAATTTATAAAGGTATGGGTATAAACCATAATGGTTAGTTAGAAAAATACGTGTTAGGAAACTTCTTAGCCACTATAATATACAATCAGTTAACATCCTGACCATTCACATGTATTGTATCACTGTGCTTATTTTATAATATATCATATAATATTTTTAACAAACACATTGAATTTCATTCAATTCTTACGAACAAAACCTTATACTCATAAATACACAAGTAATGACATTAACATATACAAATATGACCAAATAACTTAAGCTACAAATAACATACATCTCCATTATCCAAGTTAACTATATAATAGTTTCACACTTTTTTTATCCACATGTTTTTCATTATTTCTAATAGACATAAAAAAAAAAAGTCCTTTAATATTTATAAAAATAAGAATTCAAAAGCTCAATATCGATAAATAAATTTTTAAAGGTTAAATTCAGAGACCCAATGTACATTTAGTCTAAATTTTATTTATAATTTTTTACTAAAAAATTTAGATTTCACTCATTTCACAAAAAATAAAAAATAAGAATAAAAATTACAAACATATGATGTCCACCTAATGATGAATAGTTCTCTATACTTTATCCTTATCGTATTATATGTAGATAAATAGATGTGTATAGCTAGAAATTTTAGCATTAAACCTCATGGAATAACTTTATACATCGGTACCTAAATCTTTGAATATTAGGGAAAAAAGTCACGTTTCAAGAAAAAAACTTGATATGGGTATTAGAAACCGTAAAATTAAGAGATGGTAAGGAGATTATTATAACTTGAAATTCCAATAAGGAAATAAGAAGTATTATTTAGAGTAAATTATTATAATATTTTTGATATTTAATATAATTAGTATTTTCATTTATTATTTAAAAATTATATTTTTAGTTTCTAAACTAATTTTCAAAAAATGTGTTAGATTTTAAGAAATTAAAATCTTTTTGTAATATTACGAAATATCTCGAGTTTAAGTTTTATTCAAAATAAAATCAATCCAATATAAATTATATTGTAATATAATAATTAAATGATTAAAGTATATTATATTTTAAGATTTTAAAGATAAAAATGTTTTATAAACTAAAATGTGAAAAAAATTATATTTATATAAAACATGAGTCAAAAAATTATTAAGGGAAAAATCTGCAAAAATGGACCTAAAATTTACTTTTAGTGAAGCAATATCAATAGCTTTTAAATCTCCTTTATAGAATTTTTTTTCCAGTTTTCATAATTGCGCCCTTTAGGAATGAACATGAGACTTGAAATCTCAAATTAAGAGATATTTTGATATTCATATCAAGAATTAAATCGAACTAAATTATATATGAATTGAACTTAATTTCTGAATATCCAAATTAATTAGCTAATCTATATATATTTATATAATTATAAATTTATAATATATGGTTTATATATTATTACTTAAATATATATTTTTATTTATATAATTATAAATTTGTAATTTTTTTTATATATATTATAAAATTATATTTAAATTCCCGAATTTCTTAATCGAATTCCTGAATCTTCGAATTGAACCAAATTAAAATATCCAAATATCCGAACTGAATCAAAAAAAATTTCAAATTGTAATTGAATCCCCGAACCATACCATATCGAATTTTTGAGACAGTTTAATACAAATATTTTCTACATTTAACTCGGGACTGGATATTTTATTTTTGAATTCCAAAATTTCAGTTTGGTTTGAAAATTTTCAAATTTCTCAATCGAACTGAATTGTGCAAACCTCTAGCGTTCTTATCACAAATATATTTTATTAAAATATAAATATATTTAACTTTTAAATAATCATAATCATGATATAATATTTTCCATATTATTTATTGTCATTAATGTTTTAAGAAATGATAATGTTAACATTTAATGTATAAATAAAATAATAAATTTTCCCTAAATTTAAAAGATATATATGTTGATAATTAAAAAAATCATCTCAAATTTTTAATTTTATCAATTTTATATCAATTTATAATTTATAATTTTTTTTACACATTTTAAATTTTCAATTTTCAAAATAAACTTAAAACTGATTTTTGGTGAAATCACGTCACCAACTTTTAAATTTCCTTTCAAAATTCTTTTAGTTTTTATTACTACTTCTTATCACAAATATATTAATATCTAAATATATAAAAAATATTTCTAATCTAATATACCTAATAGTACAAAGTAACTTTATTTTCTAAATATCAATCTAATATTTTTCACATTATTTATTGATGTTAATTTTTTAGGGGATATTAATGTTAACTTTATTATATAAATAAAGCAATAAATGTTTCCTAAACCTAAAAGTTATAAAGATTAATAACTCAAAAACTTGTCTAAAATTTTTAATTTTTTCAATTTTATCTCAATTTATAATTTTTATTTTTTATTTGTCTAAAACTTATAATTTATTAATTTTATCCCAATTAATAATTTTAGTTGTAGAAAATAGTTAAAATTAGAATTTAAAATAATATTATATTCATAATTAAAATAAAATAATTATATTAATTTTTTTCTTTCTCCATAGTTTTTACTTAAAAAAATTATTTTTCTATTTTTCTATTTTCATTTTTCTCTCTTTTTGAATTTAAAAAATTTAATTATTTTTCCTCTATACTATGATTTTTATCCTCTATACTATGATTTTTATCTCAAAATAAAAAAATAAAAATATAATTCTAAAAAAAATCATATTTTTCTTTCCCTTTGGATCTAAAAATTTTAATATAATAATGATTAATTTATAATTTTATAAAAAAGAAATAAAGTTTAGAAATTAGAGATAGAGAATAAAGAGAGATGAAATATGGATGGAAATTAGAGAGATTAATAAAAAAAGAAAAATATTAGTTTTTTTTAATCAAATAAAAATCAATTTTACAAATAAGAATTAAATTGTGTGATAATCTTAGGCGGTAAAAACATGAAATTGTAATTATGTGAATAGGGATTAAAATTGTAATTATGTGAAAATTGTAAAAACTTGAATAGGGATTAAAATTGTAATTATGTGAATTTATTTATCCATTATTTCATTTCGGATGGATAATGGCGCCAATATACATGCACGAAGGGATTTTGACGAAATTGAAATTGAAATTGCAGGTGGTACACTGTATGGACACATTTCATACTGATATGGGCGATATATTCGTCTTTCTTCACTCCATTAGAGTTTGGATTCTTTAGAGGACTACCAGAAAACCTTTTCCTTCTCGACATTGCTGGTCAGATTGCTTTCCTCATTGACATTGTTGTTCGTTTCTTTGTTGCCTATCGCGATCTCAACTCTTATCGCATGGTTTACAATCCAAATCTTATTGCTATTAGGTTTGTTTTCTATTTCTTTTCTAAACTGTTCTTTTTGTTAATCGCCAAATTTTTCTTATGATTATCACACAAAATTTCAAATTTTTTTTTTAGGTATTTGAAATCTCGGTTTTTGGTTGATCTTTTGGGTTGTTTGCCCTGGGATGCTATCTACAAGGTCACTTTCTAATTTCATCTCCCCTTTTCTTTAAATACAATTTTTCTTTGCTTTTTGTAAGGAGTGACTTAATGCTCTGTTTGGGAAAAAAAAGTATAGGTGGGGAAAGAATGGGAAGGGAAAAGAAATGAAGGGACCTTAGGTCTTGTTTAGTTATGGAAAACAAAACTTGGTTCATGTTACTATTCAAAGAAAATGTAAAATAGGAATTTGGCACTTCATGATATTTTTTACTCTTTGAAATAAAAAGTTGTGGAGAATAGTAGTTATATATTTAATCAAAAAATGAATCTTAGAAATGAAAATGGAAATGGAGGAATGGAGAAATGAATCTTAGAATTCAATTCTTTTGAATTAAAAAGAAGTCATTTTCAAAGATATGAAATCATGCCAAAATGGAACATTCAGTGATTATCATTGATAGGGACATTCTAAACATTTAAATAGTTGAGACTTGAGCTTCACATTTTCTAATTATATCTTCATGGCCTATAATGTTTTCTCCTTTGAATGGATTTTGTGATCATTTGCTAAATAACAAGCCGGGGGCATCTCAACTTAAATATGAAATATCATGATTTTCATTTCTTTCACCTTTGCCTAATTTGTGGCTGTTTAATTTATAAAGATTATAATCTGGCAAGCTTAGCACTTTTCTGTTGATATCAAGCTATCTGCTTTAATCAGGCTTGTGGAAGAAAAGAGGCTGCCAGGTACATGCTATGGATTAGGCTAAGTCGGGCCCGCAGAGTGACAGAGTTTTTTGAGAGGTTGGAGAAAGATATCAGGATCAATTACCTTTTTACGAGAATTGTGAAACTTCTTGTTGTTGAACTCTATTGCACACATACAGCTGCCTGCATATTTTACCATCTTGCTACCACTTTGCCTCCCTCTGAGGAAGGTTACACATGGATAGGAAGTTTACAGATGGGTGACTATCACTACTCGCACTTCAGAGAAATTGATCTTTGGAAGCGTTATGTAACATCACTCTATTTTGCGATTGTTACCATGGCAACTGTTGGTAAATTCTTATACTGGTTTAATTCCATTTTATTGTTGTCTGGTAGAACTCAAAATCAATGGTCAAAGGTAAATTACCTTCTGTGAAGTTGTATGGTCAAACTGTGATTGGATAGAGAACATTAGATATTGAAGCATGCAAAGAAAATACTTCAATTTTTGCATAGCTGACAGTTACAAACTCAGAATAGGTGTAATGTTTTCTATCCAACAGGTTGATCGCTACCTAAGTTTTAAGAATGACTTCGTTTGTTAAAAAACTCATTATTATTGAATACTATTTATCACATGATTATTATGGTTGTTTCATTGTAATTTTGGGCTGGGTTTTTTCAACACGGGTTACTTATACAAGGCTGGATGTTGAGTATGATAATTATGTGCTTTTCTTCTGCAGGTTATGGAGAAATACATGCAGTCAATGTTAGGGAAATGATATTTGTCATGGTTTATGTATCCTTTGACATGATTCTTGGTGCATATCTACTTGGTAACATGACTGCATTGATTGTAAAAGGATCAAAGACAGAAAAGTTTAGGGATAAAATGGCTGAGCTCATTAAATACATGAATAGAAACAATCTCGGAAAGAGCATAAGTGATGAGATCAAAGGTCATTTGAGATTACAATATGATCGCAGCTACACTGAAGCAGCTATTCTTCAGGATATTCCGGCTTCTGTTCGTGCAAAGGTATTAATAATTGCCTAAAGTATCTCAGCATGCAAGCAAATAGAAGATTGTTGATTTAGAATTTGTGGCTGCATGATCTGCTTCTGGTTTTCTGTGGTTTGAGTTACTCTGATATTTTCTATTAGCAATAGCAATTGGATGTTGGATGTAGTTTTGCATGCCCTTAATAAGTAAAATTCAACAAAAAACCAAATTTGCCTGCGGAGGCTAAGCTACAATCTTGTATAGAGAAATGAAATTAGAAAACTGCTTCCTACCGAAATATAAAATATGCTAAACAACAATAATGAAGCATAAATCACTTATTAAGTTTCCTACTCCTAAAAGAAAAAAAATATGGCCTGATAACTCTAATGACACAGAGACTTCCAAATCTGGTCCTAGTTAAACCTTGATGCTTTCCTGTTTGGCTCGATCCCTAGTAACTCTCTGATTTCCATTCCTTATGTTAATGGAAAAAAAAAAAAATTGTTATCATGGCATCAGAGTACTATAAGTATGGTTTTAAGAAATGAATGACAAGCTTATTGAATTTGAGGAAGCCATTATAAAGAAAATGTATGAAAAACCTTAGAGAGTATGTTTAAGATAATGGTGCAAATTAAGGAGCAAGTTGAGTCCACAATGAACATGAAAGAGTTGAAGTTAATTATGAGATATGTGCAATTTGTGCTGATTCTTTATTCTATAATACCCAAAATATTAAGCTCTAATTTGAAAGTCGTGCTGTCTCTTCCTTTTCTCCTAAATATGAAATCACTAAAGTTGGCTTCAACATTTCATGTTAGTGCATACTTGAAGGTGAAGCATTTTCTGCTTCATAATTATGATGGTCAACTTTTCTCCTAGGGGAGAATAAGGTGGGTAACATAGAGAGTTCTAATTATTTTGGAAAAGCAGAATGGTAAACATTCTTTTCAAACTTGGAAAGTGTTCGGTTATGCACTCCTTAACCAGGAACTTTAGAGAAGGAATAGAAAGAATAGAAAGAGTAGAGAGAATTTAGAGAGATAAAGATACAGAAAGAGAGAGAAACAGATGGTTATTTCTTTACTGATAGCAGAATGTCTCATTGCAGATAATACTTCCCTTCTTATACTAACAATAATCCTAACTAATAGCTGCCAAATCAGATAATTAATTCAGTTAGAATCTCTAACTGTCAGCCAACTCATAGCTTGTTATTAGTTGTCTAACTGAATTCTATTACATTTATTACTAAATTCTATTCTTATACCTCCTTCTATAATATGTAACGGAAAGTTCCAGGAATCTATAGCCAATGTAACCTTATTATCTAGGACTTGTGATGATAAAATTTGACTTTTTGATTTTAGGTTGAAGGCATGTATTTGATCAGTTTCCTGTATAGGAAGATGATGCATGATATGTCTGAAACAATGCAATAGCTGTAAACTTGAATGGTTCACACAGGGCTTTTTAGATGGTTGAATTAATTACTGCATCTCCCAGCATCAACTAATTTTTTTTGTCTGATGATAATTCTTTGCAGATCTCACAGACATTATATGAACCATATATTAAAGAAGTTCCTCTTTTTAAGGGATGCTCCTTGGGATTCATTAAGCAGATTGTAAGTCATTTCATTAAACACCCAAACAGATTTTAATTTCATATATTTAAGCTCTGTTTTTTCTGTAAATCTCTATAGGGATGTTTTCAACCATCATTTGTAAGTATTTTTTTAACTGCCAGGCATGCAATTCCATGGCAGAGACTTCCACTTTGACTTTGTGCAAAAATTATTTGCACTCTTGTCAGAAAATATATACATAATATTTTTCCATCATCCATCGTGGAAATTAAATACCTATTATTTGAAATTAATATACTAAATTTAACTTTGAAGATATAAGTTATCTAGATTGGTTTGTTGAAATTTTTTTTTATGAAGTTTCTACTTTTCTACTGACTTATTTTTAATAACTAATTGCTTGAAAATGCCTATGGAAATATCATACCCTAGGGTGCATGAAACCTCTACCTTAAAGAGAACAATCAAGAAAAAAAGAAAAGAAGAAAGCAACCAATATTTCCTACAAACCTTCTTGTCCTATATGTGCACGCTTTTCAACTTGAAGAAGCTTTACAAGATTAACCTTTTATTGTTTGAGTTTAAACTACAAAACTTAATTGCTATGATAGGAATTAAGGATTACTCCTCAAGTCCTTATCAAATTACAAAAGATAGTAGAAAAAGGAAGGTTGAGAGAAGGATTCAGAAAATAGTAACTTCTTTGAATTACTGGAAAATTAGGAGTTTATGCTTCAAGGCACTTTTGAGGAAGGTCTCCTAGAGTTTTGCAATATTGGTCAAAGGGAGCTATTGTTTTTAGTCCTGGTTTTATGTCTTGCTCCTTGTTTTATTTTTGGATAATGATAAAAAAACTCAAACTTGTACTCATATTTTCAATTAGGGATAATTATTATGAGATCCTTGTACTTTGTCATATTATACTAAAAAGCTTTTGTATTTTCAAAATTATACTAAAAAGTTTATGTATTTTGATTCTGTTATACTACGAGATTCTTCCGTCCATTTTTGCCCTATTTTCCTTTAGTCAAAGCTTAAAAAGTCAAATTTTAATTAAAATATTTACTAAAATACCTAAAATGCCTCTATGACTTACCAAACCCATAACCACAATTCAATCAATTCTAAAAGTCTAAGACTCCTTGTTTGGTACTCCAATCAAACAACCCATAACCCCTATTATTATCATCATCGTGAATTACAATTCAATCAATTCTTGTCCCTCCTTTGCTCCTCTTTCCTCTTACCCAACCCATTTTCTCTATCAGACCTCCACTTTATCCGCCCAAAAAACCCATTTCTCCGTCACAACCCGGAACCATCTCCATCTAGGTTCGCTTTCTTTTGTTATAACCCTTTAAGCAAGACAGAGTATGGGAAAATGTAACGCTTGTGTTAGACCAAAATCCAGTTAGGATTCCAAAACGCACAATAGGAACCACAGACGCAAGAAGAAGTCCAAAGAGCGGCGACCCAATCCTTATTATGAGGATTCAATCCGATCTCCGGCTCCGATCTGGGTCTTGAAAGACGACCCCACTTAGCCATTAGCCTCGGATCGGTGATAAGTACATATTGGGTCGAGAACTCTGCCACGGTGAATTCGGCATAACGTATTTATGTACTAATCGAGAGAATAAAGAGGCATTGGCTTATAAGTCCATTTCGTTGATTCTTTGAAATAATTCTTGAATAAAGATTTCCCTGAAGTAAAACTTTATATGGAGTATTACTGGGTAGCTGGCGATGTACAAAACTGATTTGATCCAATTTGTTTCTGTACAATCTTTTCTTGTTAAATGGGTTTTGTTTGTTATTTTCTAAGAATTGAATTTCGATAGGAAATTGGAATTGATTTCCTTTGTCTATATCCCTATTATTTATGTTGATGTCGACTTGAAAGGGGGGGGTGGTGGTGGTGGTGGCGGTGAAGAAAATTTTGATTTGATTGAAAGTGATGGCATTTGAATGAAAATTAAAATGAAAATGAGGGGTATAATGAACTTTTTATACAATTTAACGGATTTTTATGGAATCAAAATACATAGACTTTTAAGTATAATTTTGAAAATACAGGGACTTATTAGTAAAATACGGTAAAACACAGAGATCTCATTGTAATTATTCCTTTCAATTATGACCAATTCTTTTAATTATGCCATTTCTATACACAACTTTTCATATTGTAGCCAAATTTGAAAGACCATATGCTAAAATTCTCATTTTTCTAACATAGCTTACATTTCATTTGAATAAACCTTTGTTGTTGGCTTCTTATATGGTACATAGCTTATATTTCATTTGAATAAACCTTTGTTGTTGGCTTCTTATATGGTACATATAAGTGTGAGACCTCATACAAAATTTTTAATTTTGTTGAACACTTAAAAATAAAAAAAATGAATTTTTTCCACTTCGCCTTCTCTCTCTGCCATCCTCTTACCCCGTTAATATGTTTATTTGAAATTTTTATGAATAAAAATAGACATTAGTCAGCTATTTTGGAGTTTTGGATGTGCATTTCCAAATTTGGCTATAATTGACACTAGTGTGAATGGTTCTCTATAAAATGACAATGTTAGAAGGATCGTCCATAATTGTGAAATGGATATAAAATTTGGATTTTTTGGTCAGTAACTCATGAAAGTTGGATTTCTTATCCTGCGTTTTAAAAGCTATTACAGTTTTCAACACTTGGTGTATAATTTTGTAATGTGGTTTAAAAAACTTGTGGCAAAGCTCATTCTTGATAAGTCTTAGATTATTGGCAAATCTTAATGAGGTTACTAATTACAGAATTTATGCAATAATCAATTAGTTAATGAATACCTTACTATGAATTTGAATTTTGAAGGCTTCATTCTTTCTTCCACCTTACTAAGTGGGATTTTTTTTTATTATTATTTTTTATCTTCTCTAGTTTATGACAGTTATCCGAACTCCTCTTGAAACGTTTTGGGTTCTAAAGTTGTTAGGTGACATAATTCTCACTTGTTTAATTTCCACAAAACATGCACTTACATCGTAACTTTTCACAAACACATGCATATGCACAGGTGACCATGATTCTTTTGGTGAATATTTCATATATTTGAATGATGAACTTCTGTTTGACTATCTTCCTTCTGTTCCATTTTTTGTTCATTATTCTCATACTATAGCAACTTGCCTCCTTGAACAAATCCTTTCTTCAAGTTCTTTGTTTTTATTTTCTTGACTCCGTAACGCTATCTTCAATCTACAAAAGAAATTGATATCATGATGCTAAAAGCATGGATTCTATGCAATGCATAGAAAAGGTTCTCATCTATCCTTTTGGTTTATTAGGCAATCAAGGTCCATGAGGAATTTTTTCTCCCTGGAGAAGTAATTATAGAACAAGGTCATGTAGCAGATCAACTTTATGTTGTCTGTCATGGTGAACTGATCATGGTAATACTTCATCTTGTGGCTCTATATTTCTGCTGCAGTTATATATTTCAAAGCATCATCAGTGTAGACTATTGATTTCTGCTTAATTACTCAGTTCTATATAAGCTCTAAAATGCACCTTTAATCTAAATTCAATGGCATTGATCATATTCATTGCTACAATTGGTTAGAATGAATTTTATCATCTCATTTGACTGTCCATAATGTTCAGCTCATGAATTTAATCATGTCTACAGTTTAAGCAATAAAATCCCAATCGTAATGAGTCAACATCAGTAAGCTCTCTTATATATGCTAAGCTCTCTAATATATGGTTGCATGCAAACATATAATTTATCCATGTCCCTGCAAGTTAATATTCTCACGTTGTTTTTATTTTGGATGTGATGGTTTTTAAACTAAGAAGTAGAGGAACATGTTTACTGAGAAAGCGCACTCACATAGCTTCAATATTTCATTCATATATATAGATGGATACACAAAAATGAGTCACTACCAACTTTATCTACTGCATTAGATTTGCTTACAACTTTTTAGTTAACTTTAAGCTCTATCATGAATTCATGACTTGATAACTCCTCTAGAAATATCCAACTTAACTTCCTAAATTTCTTCTTAGACTCAAGTTACATTCATTTAACTATTACAAAATATCAAAAAACATTTTCTGTGGTGACAGCAAAAGTATCACTTCTTTCTTCACCAGGATACAATTAACATCTATGCATACTAGAAAAAATATGTTATACCAAATTCTCTTGATATTATAGGTAATTGGAGATAATTGTATTGATTATGAAAATATAAACACACAATCTAAATTATAATAATCAGACTGCAAAATATCTTTGAGGCGTGAAGAAAGTAGATATATTTAGCAGATATGTTTTGGAGTTTTACTTATTCTGGAGGGCTTTAGTATTTCTAACACCTGTTTGTTCGAGTATTATTTGTAGGAGGAAGCGGGAAGAGGAGAAAATGATGAAATTGAAGAGCTCCCTATGTGTCTGCAAACCTATAGCTCATTTGGTGAAGTTTCTTTTCTTTGCAACACTCCTCAGCCATTTACAGTTCGAGTTCGGGAACTGTGCAGGGTTTTACGAATTGATAAGCAGTCTTTTACAGAGATCCTTGAGATATACTTCTCAGATGGGCGAATTATCTTGAACAACCTCCTTGAGGTGATTTTATATTGATATCATTTCTTCCCATCTTTCATCTGCATCCTTTTGATAATTATTACTTAAACAGTGGCTGTTAATAATTAGTAAGCATGTCTACACCTTATGGTCTGGCTACTGGTAAGGGGGTTAAATAAACACTCTGAGATCATACTCTTTCTGAGTAGAAATATTGAACTGGATAAGTCAACTTCATTAACTTTTCCAACTGACAGGGAAAGGACTCCAATCTATGGAATGAATTATTGGAGTCAGATGTCACTCTTTACATCGAAAAGTCTGAATCAGTTCTTGCTACAAGGTTAAACTGTGCCACATATGACGGAGACCTTTATCGATTGAAACGTTTGATTGGAGCAGGAGCAGATCCTAATAAGACAGATTATGATGGAAGATCACCTTTGGTATGATTCTAGTTAAATTAACCTTAGGTACTGTACAAAACTAAGCACTAGGCATACCAACTTGGCCTTTTCTTATGAAGATTAAACTATTACATTCTTTTTGTGATCATTATCTTGAGATTTTTAAATAATCAATTATCTTGGGTAAATGACTCTACATATCTTTTGTTCACTTGCTTTTCTCATTCTCTCCATTCTTTGTTTCCTCTTTTTTTTATACTTTATTCTATTGACATAAGCTGCAAAGCAAAAAATTAGTACTTCTTTTTCTTTTGAAGGAACATTGCTTTTATTTTTAAATGTGGCCCTCAGCCAAACCGTATAATTACTAAACTGAAATTACATAAAACACATAAACTAGTATTCTCTTTTAATGTGGTTGCAACAGTCAGTACTTTTTGTTTAAATTTAATTGAACTATCTATCAAAAAGAAAAACTACAATTATGAAGTGTTGGATTCATTTGTCAAGTTGTGCTTGTCATGTTAACAAGCTTTATTGATTACAACAAGTGAGGTTTTTTTCCATAATTTTTTCTTAGATTAGAATGCTATGAGCACAATAGAAATCTTTGATTGTTTGCAAGTTAGCAGGTTTCACATAGAGTCTACCAGAGATGCATTTTTTTTGAAGTCTGTTCTTTATTTTCAGGTGGAGATTAGAGCTCCTGTGTATGTGTACAAAGAATTGATATATGGTTAACATAACATTGTGGACACTAAATTATAGAAAACACAGTAATTAATCTAAAGCACAACATGGGTGCAGTTTCTTTTATGGAGTTAGTATTTTTCCCCCTCACAAGCTATAAAAACTTGTTCTTGTATGGCAGACCTAAAATTATTTTACTTTCTACAGCACGTTGCTGCATCTAAAGGATATGAAGATATAACTCTTTTCCTTGTCGAGCATGGAGTGGATGTGAACATTTTGGGTAATGTTTTTACATGATTTGTTGCTGCTTGTATCCTCATGGGTCATACTCATATTCTTCGATGAAATATTTCTTACTCCTGAACAAAGTTGTGATTCATTTTATTTAATTTCTGTCCATCAGATAAGTTTGGAAACACTCCCTTGCTTGAAGCTGTCAGGAACGGGCACGATGAAGTAGCTTCCATACTAATTAGAGCAGGGACAACACTGGCAATTGATGATGCTGGTGGCTTTCTTTGTATGACAGTTGCAAGGAGGGATTTGGGTCTCTTGAAGAGGGCTTTGGTGAATGGAATTAATCCAAATGCCAAAAATTTTGACTGCCGAACACCACTTCACATAGCTGCCTCAGAAGGATTGTACCCAATGGCAAGTTTACTTATAGAAGCAGGAGCAAGCGTTTTTGTAAAGGACCGGTAAATTTTGAATTGAGCTTGATCATTCACTCTGGACATTCTAGTAGAATGCTTTTTTATGATTCAAATCTATTACTGATTGTTGAGGAAATTGTTTCTAACTTAACATAAGGAATCTTACCACTTGATACCAAGGTGGTTATATATTTGAATCTTGGCATTATTATCAGTTGGTAGGATTCACATCTTTTTTCTTTCCTCCATCATCTTCAGTACTATTTTTATTTTTGAGGGTAAGAATCATGATCTTATGGTCATTGTTGCTTTGGCCATCCTCTCTTCAAAAATAGGGACTCCAAGAAATGGGCAAACATGCATAACATACTTAGCTTATGGGTTTTTTTTTTTGGACAGAATCATTCAAAGGTGGTCTGGATATCTCTAAAAATTTGAGCATTACTTATATTCTTTTTTTTTTCTTATTCTGGTTGTAGCATGTGGAAATTAAATGTCTTAGTTTATTATTTGTTTGAACATCTCTTCTCATTTTTAAGATGTTTCCATGAGGATGAAGTAGAAACTCTAACGGATGAATTTAATGAATTGTCTGATCAAAGATAATTGTTGGTAGAATGCATATTGATAGCATAATCTTTAAGTTAAACCTTATTTATGGCATAATCTACTGATAATGAATTTGAAATGTTATTGGAAGTTTATTAATTTGTTGGTCTTGCTCCTCACTCTTGCACGAGGGGATTTGTTTTCTTCTATTCTTTTAGAGGGCTACTCTAGAGAAATGTTTATGGCTGTCTACAAAACTTGTGTCAGAATGTGCTTTACAAGTCCTCAATTATCTATGCCAATTCTGCATTGATAAAATTGCAAAGGACAATATTTTAATACACCACTATGCAATGGCTTCATAATAAAGTTAAGAAATTAACATGGTTTTATCAGCAGCCATGCACTTGCATGTCTCTTTCTTTCAACTATGTGGGTTCCTTTGTTCATAACCCATTTAGCTTCTGGTCACAGATGGGGGAATACCCCGCTTGATGAAGCCCGTGTATGTGGCAATAAGAATTTTATCAAGTTGCTTGAGGATGCAAGAACTTCCCAGATGTCTGAATTCTCTGATAGTCATGGACAGATACAAGGTACTGTTATAATTTCATTTATTTCCTTTCATATGATCTTAATTATTACCAATATATCCTTTTCTTGATTTTGGATACAATTTTATTATTTCCCTAGAAGGTGCTAGGCTATTCTTATCGGTTCAATAATTAGTTTGTCAAGCAAAAGAAAACAGCAACATATAGGTTATCAATCAATTGGAAGCTTTAAAAGAGAAACCTCCAATTCAGTGTAGTTCAGTTTCTATGAAGAAGCCTTGTGGTTGATTGCTCATCCTATCTGATAATGCTTTATATAAGATTTCGGCAGTTATATCCTAGGACATCAGAACATGTTAGCCTATGTAATAAGAAATTATCCCTGAATGATAATAACTCAAATATTTTCATAATGAATTTTGGCAAATACTTTCGAAGATATCACTGATGCTATGTTTTGAATGAGGGAGTTCAAATGAGGGATTTTGAACAATCCATGGATTTGGTATAAATATCTTGTTTGACACAAAAAAGAAAGAAAGTAAAATCCGTAGATTATTCAAAGTCCATCATCCACCACAATCCTTCATTTTGAAGGTTTTTGAAATCCCATATAAGAAGTGAGATTTTGGGAAATCTTATTTTAATGAATGAAAGATTTTGTAAATTATCTTTTACATTACAAAAATACCATTATAATCCATAGGTTTTATTTTTATACTAAACTAGTGAATAAAAAAACCCGAGCAATTATGCTATTTCGAGTTGTCTGATGCAATTCAACCCTAACTGTAATGCCGTGGGACTTTGGTGTGATGTCCATGAAATTTAGGTGCGAAGTTTAAACTATTTTTCTTATTATGTGTTCACTTTACTGTTCATAGTGCTTTAATGTCTCCAATACAACTCCACATTTCCATGTTATTGCTAAATTTCGCTTCCCAAATTCATCCTTTTACAAACCTAGCTTCTTTCTACTCATCCAAATCTTTATATAAACCTAAAATTCGGTCTTTATAACCAACCCTCCAACCCGTTCTGCGTCAGTTTAGTATCAAAGTTTCAAAATCCTTGATTTTTTTGTTATCTAATCTTCTTTGGTTATGGTGACAAATATTGAATTAAATTCAAAGTTTAATGACTTTCAACAAGATCACGAAGAATCATTGCAAGGAGATTGTGTGGATAATTTCTTTGATTATAAGGATTTTGTGGATGATTTAATAGATGAAGTGATAATGATTTAATAGATGAAATGATACTACTCTTCTTTCTGTAATGAGATGAATTCTAGCAACCCATAAGTTGGAGAATGAGGATTGGTGACGAGTTTAGATATTCCTAACTTGATTTGTAGTGGTGCTCAAGCAAAGAAACTAATCATTGATGGTGGAAGTTGCATGAATGTGGTTTAATAGACATCCATAGTTGAATGCCTCAAGCTTCCAATGGAACCACATCCACACCCATATAAGGTGCCTTGGATTGATAACTCTACCATTCTCGTAACACATCAATGCCTTGTTACTTTCACAAGTGGTGCTTATATTGATTCTATACTTTGTGATGTTATTCCTATGCAAGTCACTCACATTCTTCTTGGTAGACCTTGGCTTTATGATTGAGATGTGGATCATAATGGAAAAGAAAACACCTATACCTTTTCCATTGGAGAGACCTTTTGTTTTGAATCAAATGAGTGCACTTGACCTAAAGAAGTATGTAGAGAAAGGCCTAAACAATAAGTGTTGTTAGGAATGTTGGGAGTTTATATAGTTTTGAGAGTGCTAATCTCAAAAGTTAGTTAGAGATTAGAGAGTCTAATTGTATATAAATCTATTTAACTTCTTGTATTTAATTAATGTGAGATATTATATCTTAACACTCTCCCTTAAGTGGTAACTGGGTCAAGATATTTTTTAGTCGACATTTGTAAATTTATAATGGAAACTAGGTTTGAAAGTTTCTTGGCAATCAAGAAAGAAAGGGGGGGGGGGGGGGGGGGGGGGTTTTTTTTTTTAATTGTTTTTTAAAAAAAAAATTTTATAATT